>OMLP01029374.1:0-10596 GCA_900302685.1 Spondyliosoma cantharus | reverse complement strand
CTCGCCTTCTCCTCCACAGCTCCACGAAAAAAACGCATCCGGCCGTCTTTCTGCTCTTCAATGCAACACGTCTTGTTCCGAGATAAATAATACACAAACAGCGTCCGTGCATGCCTGTCTGCTTCAACAGCAGGTGGAACGGCTTCTCGGTCGGGGAGTTTCTGTGTGTTGCATCACCCGTCCAATCATCCCCCCTGACCCAACAGATCTCAAATAAAAATAGAAAGGGTGAAAACTCAAGTGTGCAGTTGCATAGCAGGGCATTTTTATACCGTGAAATCAGGACAAGAATGAGCTGATGTTTGTTAAAGCTCCAAACTACAATCCACTTTTACCTAATTAATTTTGTGCAGCAAAAGGGGGGATTTTCATAAAAGGGTCATTATCGGACTTAAACAACGCAGCAGGTACCAGTGCGAGCCCTCGCCACGTTTCATTACATTTCATTAGTATGTCAGGTGAGGAACGGCTTGTGGGGAGCTGCAGGATTGAGTCACCAACCCTCTTCTTTCCCTCTCATCTTCGCTCCTGCTCCCCCACACCCTTCTTTACCTCTCTCATCCCTGCTTCTCTTTTCCTCCACTCCCTTGTGAAATCATTCTCATTCGAATTCATATTCTGCATGCAACGAGACACAGCTCTCGCACACACACTCACAGACACGCACACAGTAAACAGTGCCAGACACTCCGCAGAGCTCTGATTTCTTTGCGGTGTTTATTCATACTGTTTTCATTTGCTGCGACGCTGATTAAGTAATGAGCTAGAAAAATACTAAGCAATCATGAGGAGGAAGTATTAGGATACAAACAACTCCCAGCTGCGTCCATCAGGTCTGAGGCACTGCACACACTCATAATGCACACCTACCCTAACACACACTCAGACATCTTAAAGGGAACGACACCGCGTTAGAGTGCATAGACAGAGGAAAAACAAAAAATAAAAGAAGACGGAACTTTTTTTTACGAGCTTACCGGATGCAGGGGACTTGCTGCGTCGTGATTGGACGACGGTCCTGGGGGAACTGCGGATCAGAGAGCCAGACATCTTCCCGTAGTTTACTGACTTCACCAGGCGACACTCTGTCCACACAAAGACAAGACAGACAGGAAATGTCAGGCACTGATCGAGAATCATAAATTCTTTCACATATAGGTCTCAAAGACCTCTCCATGAGTTTCCTGGGGAAACGAATATGGGTGGTAATACCAGCGTATCACCCGTTAGCAAAGTGGGCTATAGCAGTATTAACTCAATAAAGTTGCCCAAAAATTTGGGTTAGCGTCTTGTTGCCATGGAAAATGCTGAAAGTCACGCCCATAATTTGCACATGCTATCATAGGGCTATGAATAAGGTGGATACATTTCAGAAAATAAGTCAACATGTTGTCAAATCTAGGAATTATAGTGTCAAGTTCCAGAATCCATAATAGTCCAGGCAATCTCACTGAAAAAAGGGTCAAACTCAGGACAAATTACAATGTTTCACAGCTTTTACTGGTCCCAATACCCTCTTTTGTACTCCGTCATGAATTTAGTGGAACGCAAAGGCACTTGTGTTCTTGGCGGCTAATAGAGCTTTTGTAAATGTTCTTGTTGTTAAACCATGTTTCATGTGTGTAAGTGGTGTCAGTTTAAAGTAAACTTTACTGCACAATTACTTACAATTATTTCCATGTTGTTTGTTTTTTTTTTTTTATGGCCAGAACCCTAACCCTAACCCTACAAAAAAAAAGGTGCGAAAGGTTCTTCCTCTACCGAATGTGTTAAATGGACGGATGGTATTGTCTCAAATTGTAGCGTGGCATACTTTGTGAAATCAGTAAATATAGTATTGTTGTCCAAAGAATCAATATGAATACTGTTTCGTGATGAAACTGCTGATTTACACCTCTATATATCACAGTGTGGGGGAGAAGAAGGGTTGGGATGTTGTAGATATGCTGAACATCACAATCACTTAAAGCAAAATAGTTATTAATATTCACAAATTTCAACCCCTTAAATAACCTTAATCCCCTAAGTATGTAATGATATACTTATTTGGATGGATCAGATAAAACCTTGAATGATTACTGTTGCCCGAGATCATACCACAGATCGACTGGACTAGGAGGAAGCAACTGAAGTGCTGCATGTAAAGCAGGTTGGAAGCTGCTACACTCTTGCCACACAAACGGCTGAAAACCGAGTGTGACACTCTGACATGGCATCCCATTTTGTGACACGCAAACACAATAAGCTTTAACAAAACAAGAACTGAGCATTTTTTTTAAACACACGTCAGTGTTTTTTAAGACTGATATTCAAATTTCATGGATTTTTTTCCAGCCAGCCACTGTTAATATTTTGATTGGTTTTGACCTTTGGTGACGTGAGAAAAAACACCAAGCCACTAGCGTATCGACGCGGCTGTAATTGGTTTTACCTTCAGGTCCCCCCCCTGCTAAAATGAGTTCTGACCTTCACTGGGCTCGCTTTCCAAACACAATTATTGTGCTGTTTCCGGAGTGACAGCTAAGACTCACGGAGGTCTGATATTTTTATAGACACACGCGGTCTCGGTAAATGAGCCATGTAATGGTGAGCGCACACCCCTCGCCGCCTCCCTTCGTCCCCAAAACTTTGCTCCTCTTCTGTTCATTAACCCGGCCCCATTATAGCTCATTACCACTTCAGACCAGGGGGAAGCAGAAATTATGCACAGTCTGTCACGTGTGTAGAAAGAGCTTGTGTGTGTTATTTGCTTGTGTGGCAGTCGTTGTGGCCCAGTGATTAATGTACAATGTGGAGTGTTAACATGATGACAGTGTGCCAGAGCTGAGGCAGAGGCGATAATTATAGTGATGCTGAGAAGAGACGAAGCTGTCTGCGGCTCCAACTCCGACCGTCTCTCTGGCGCGTCTGCTTTGCTTGTCGCTCTGCTTTCCCCCCTTCTGTCTATTTCTGCCCTTTGCCTCCTGCTCTCTGTCTCCCGGGGCACGAGGAGGTGTCATATTGTGTTCTCTGTCTTCTGGGACGGAGAACAAATTATGTATGTGCATGTACATGGGGAGAAAGGGGTAAGGGTTTTAAGTGGCTTTGCTTTTGGTGAGGGTTAGAAGTTATGATCAATTTCCTCTTTGCAACATAAAGAAAACTTAAAGTTCATTTAAAGAAAGAAAAGACACTTATTAAAAAAAATCAATGATCATAAAATTAGAGTATTGCCACAGCAATTAGCTTATTCAGATGAAAAGCTGATGCTAATATTATGCTAATTTCCCCAAAATCACATGCAGTTTAATTAAATCTGGCTTCCATATCCGTTGTAATAAAATCAGTAGAGTGGGGTTGTCTGATGTCTCCAACTGTATCAGATTACCTCATAATTCTAGACGTCTCACTTTGTTCATCAAGATTTTACGCTGCATTCACGTGCTTCTCCAATGGACACATTTCCTGAGTTGGGAAGTCTTTCATGAAACATGGATGCCAAAAACAAAATACGCAATTCATAGTGTTTAAACACAGCTGTTTCCAGTGTCTGAGTGACATTGAAGAGTACATGAAATGATACAATGACTATATAATACATGACTTTTGTACCATCAACCCAATGTTTACTCTTTTTTTTTTTACTTATTTACCATTTTCTCCACATTCCGAGTTGTTGTTAAGGGAGCAATTACATGGAATTTCCCAGTTGGACAAACATTTTTCTGATAATTCTGATAGCAAATGAGCGTCTAGGTCTAAAGGCCACATTGGCGGGACCGAGGCTTAATGTCCCGAGGCTTTAGTCCTTCACCGTTGGCTTTTAGCCGATTCAGCAAGTTGAATCGGCATGGAACAGAACGGGAAAAGAAAGAGAAAGTCCCTTGAGTCCGTCGCATCCATTAATTTTGCCCATTTAGAGCACAGCTTCTTCTTCCCCTCTGCCTCTTTGCCAGTGCATTTGCAACATTTTTCTGAAATATTCTCAATTAGAAGTGGCTATGTTAACGAGAGTGGTGTCAAAAAAGGTTCACAATCATAGCAACAGTTGGTATATCAGTAATTCCTTTCAGTGCAGAATGTATGTCAGCTGTGATCGCTCATGTGCGTTCCACTGCAACCTTTTTTTGCCGAGACAGAGGAGACGTGAGGTGATGCAACAGACGGCCTTCATCAAGGCTAGTTCTTTGATGTCAGACGTGGCTTTTCAATGGTGCCAACAGTACCCACAATGCTGGAGATCTGGAGACACAAAAGGCTTTATACTACTTTTTTCACAGTGGTACTCCTGATACACCACACTGGAGCAACCCTTTAAAAAAACTGATGATTATGCAATTGATTGCAATGGATTTTGGGAAAGCTGAGTGCCACAGAGTATACACCACTCGTCTCTGCTGAATTAAGATCCTTTCTCAACCACATTGAGATGGAAAGATGTCATTATAACTCATTCTGATATTAAGCTGAAAGAATTTAAATCGCCCTAAAACACTCCAGAAGGCACACAGACGCAAACAGCACGTGAAACAGTGGAAGTGCTCACGGAACTCTTCTGGGTGTTCATCTTCACACATGCATGCAAACGCACACACTGCTGCAGCAACGCAGGCAACGGGAGACATTATTTGGGATTATCTTGCAGAACATAAGAGGTGCTTCATTTTTTTGTTTTTGGCTGGTTACTATGACGAACAGCTCATCGGTAACTAATGAATTCTCAGATATGCCTTATTGCACGTAGGAGGCTGTTTTGTAGTATTTTCTCAAGATGAGAGGAGGTTACCGAAGAGAAACTGTATAATGGAAGCATCTAGCCATCATATTTTGCAAATGAAAGGAGAGTAGTGGGGAAGAAAAGGAGGAAAAAAGGAAAAAGAGCGACCAAAGGGGGAAGAAGGAGGAGGTTGGCGACCCAGGTGGGATGGGTATTATTTAATGGTTGAGGGATACAGGGGGAACAAATGAATTGAATAAACCTTTGAACAAAAGCCAGTGCACACTCATTCATGTAGGAGACAGGAAGAGAGACGATAGAGCGAGAATACAGATGAGCGCTAAATGGCAGGAGTCTTCAGACAGCAATGCAGAAGAGGGAGTCAGACAGCGAGAACAGGGACGGGTGAAGTGAGGACAGAACATATCCTTAGCAGACCGCCTCGGAGAGACAGGCAGAGAGGAGGAAGAAGAAGAAGAGGAGCAGTGGTGTAATAGGTTAGACGATGGCTTGAGTGCAGCGGACCCGATCTTCCAAGAGGAGAGAGGAGAGGAATGAAGGAGCAGTGAGACGATAAGTGAAAAGAAATTGACAGCCTACACAGTCCTGTGCCACCTGAACCAAGAAGATGTGTCATATAAAAAGAAGACGGTGAAATTGAAAAGATATGATGAATGGGGGGGGAAAACACAGAGAAAGACAGAAAACAAGACAGAAAGAAAACATATTTTTTGTGAGTTAAGTAGGGAAGTATGAAATGCCTAAATAAAACGAGAGAAATAAATAAATAGAATGACTGAATAAGAGAAATACATAATACCTGTAACAATGTGTATTGCTATATGTATCATTTTTTAAAAGAGAAATTGTCTAGGCTTTTTTTTAACTTGTCCACCAGTGTGAGTCACATTTTCATGTGTGTTCTGCTCAAATTTGAAGGTATATTGAACAAAATGAGGAGCCAGTTCCTGCATTGATGAGGCTGCAAAATACAGTACTTGCAACACAAGAATCCTAAAGATTACATCAGGGTGGAAACTTGGAAACAGGAAGTGGAAAGCAGGTTGAATAATCTCATTCTTAGCTAATAGTGAAATTAGTAGGGCTGAAGCCTAATAGCTAACCAAACTGTAATTTGATCAGAAAACTAAAATTTTTTGTTAGCACTGCTCTTTTCAGGAGCTGTACCTCATCGCAACTGCTGACAACTGTACCTCCAGTTTGCTAGTTAGTGAAGCTGCAGAGGAGCAAGGTTGTAGCAATATTAAATCAACATTATGCAACATTTTCACCTTAAAATAACAGCTTCAAAATCCTGATGGTACAGCATCTTGTAAACGGGTGAATGGCCACTCTGTCTCAACCACTCCGCCCTCCTCTATCACTTGTTTCTGCACTATGTAACTTCAGTTAGAGTGTAGGATTCATGTTTACTTCAGCATACAAGTTTTCAACACATAACAGTGTCATGATGTCATGAATTTTGTTTGTAGTCAGCACCTACATTACGTCTGACAAACTGTCACAGACTTGAGATTTGTGTTTACGACAGCGGTGTTGCACTCAGAAACTGTAGGGGGGCGCCAAATGCCGATTTAGAAAAATGAACGGGGCCCCTCCTCCAACACTGTATCCAGATTACCTTTAATTGTCCTGACACTTTCAGAATCATCAGCGCTTTTACCGTTAGCAGTATCATAACAGCCATCTTGCTACATGCCTGCACAAATAAATATAAAGATATAAGTTAGATGGGATCCTCTTGATTAGATGAATCTTTGGAGAAGTGCCTTGGTTGGATAACTTTTAAAATAAAGCAAAATGTTCTTCCGTACACTGTAATGAAAATTAACCCTAACCCAAAATTTAACAAATGATTCCCTATTTTTTGGGAATATATCTAGAATAAAGTGTCACAACAACTCATATTCTTTCATACTTTGATTGCACTGAATGATGAATCGCTGAACCTTGGAAAACAGCAACCCCCCCAAAAAAAAACAAACAAGGAAGAAAAAGGATGGAAACTAGCGAGGAATAGACGAGGGGGCTCGCTGAACAGTCAGAGGGTGGGGAGCGGGGAAAACTGCTAGTCGACTCACCACTCTCATCCAGCATCAGGTCGTCTTGGTAACGGAACTTCTCTGGTCCGCACGCCACGAAAATGTCCTCATCGCCAAAGAAGTCTTGCAGACACGACACCTGGAAGCAAAGATGATGAGATCAGTGGTTATTTTTTCCGTATCCTTCATCATCAAGGTCAGCTGGATACTTACAGGAATGTAATGACAGGTTTCTACTGATAGGGGCTGAATGCCTTTTTCAGGGTTGCCTCAACTTCTCGATGGAAACGACAGTTACCCAGAACAATTTCCCAAGTGGTGTGCAGATTACTTCTTGGCTACTGATACTGTGTACACATACACACTCTGCATACTGTAAAAGACACTCGCTTACCCCCGACTGCTCTGCACATGCTCACAAACTTCCCTTCCCTTCCTGTGCGCACATGCACTGAGCCCTAGGGAGGCCTACTAGTTGTTTTCGTTTTCTTGCATGCTCGCCGGTGTCTGAGTGCCAGTGCGCATGCCTGACACATCCCTGAGCCGTGGCGCTGTGTTGATTCTGCAGATAATCAGTCTATCAGCGGCTATAAAGACACCTTGCTGACTCACTAATCTGCCGCGGCACGTGGAGCGGACATCCAGAGCAGCAAAGGAGGTCTCTCCCCTGAAGACTGGCATCTTATGAATGGTAATGAGTAACCGAACTAACTGGAGTCACAATTTAAGATGAGAAAGTGCTTATACGAGGCTACAGAGAGATTTGTGAGGCGGAGGGGAGAAGCAGGGAGCTGGCGTTTAAAGTTTACATCTTATGAGTCACTGTCATTCTTTAACAGACTCCATACTGTGAAGATAATACCATCCTCCAGTTACACGGTGACAGGGACGGGTTTAAAAGCGGGCACTGAATGCATCACAACAGGAGCCGGATCATTAAAAGAGGAAAGGTTTTTTTTCTGTGGATAGTTTTGATCATTTTGTCGGGAGGTTTCTGATTAACACGTCGACTGGCTCAAAAAGTCTGCACAAGTCAAGACAGACATCACTCGGTTTGCCCGTAAACTCGCCCTCGCTCTGCATCAGGCGCGTCTATTATGACGAACGGGGCCAGGAAACACGCCGCCACTCGTTATTTTCTATTTGATTTAGTCGGCGGCTAATTCCGTATCTGATCTAAACTCCGCATGACTCACTCAAGCGACTTTAATTACACCCCACAGGGCCAACCATCACATCACAATCAATCAATATCCCAAATTATATTCCACGATAGGCGAGGGTACAGTCAGAAAGGGGATTTACGGGAAGACAACGGCTCATTCATCCGCTATGACAAATCTCCCCTCCGAAAAACCTATTAAGAGCTATTACAATTTGGGCCGCATGCGTGTCGAGCACCGCCTGGAGTTAACGCGTAAACACAAAGCTACTGTTTATTGCATTTCTATGGCAATTACCATCCAAGAATCCATTTAGATTCCTATTAGACACCAATCAACACCCCCAAAAGAAAGTCACAGCCGATATAACAGCCTTATCAACAAAATGACAAAAAAATTGTGTGTGTGTATGTGCGAGTGAGTGGGGATGGGAGTCCTCTTGCTTTTACCCCTCGCGGACTCCGAACAAGTCAACGGGGGGACGAAAAACAAGTTTAATCTCAGTCACAGACTCTCTGTGGAGTATGGATCGTTTTCATTTAACTTTTTCAAATCAAGGCTCGGCTTCTGTGTGGTGTGTGTGTGTGCGCGTGTCTGTATGAGTACGTTTGGCCACACATCACATGAAAACACATGTTTCGGCACAGGCACATAAGGAGGCTTGTGCGTATGTGTGTGTGTGTGTGAGGGGAGCGCTATTCCTGTTTCATAACAGAGTGCATATTGCTTTGTTCCCTGATATCCCCTGATAGCGGTGTTGGTGATTATTTCAGGGGCGAGCGGCTCCACTTCCTAACGAGATCGCTGTGATGCAGACGTCGGTTGCCGTTAACATTTCCCCAGTGTGTCAGCGCTGATGGACGGCCGTGCCCACTCCCACCTCTAATTGTGCTTTATTTTTTTTACATTATTTTCATCCTTGCATCTGCTTCTTTTTTTTTCAGTTGCGTGTGGTTGCATAATGATCGCATGCCTGTTGTGTGTTGTAAAGTGTTGAAAGACTGTGACGAACGCCGCTGCTAGCTGTGTTTGGCCTCAGCTTGAATTGGCTGTCAGATAATGAGGCTCTCGCGGAGAACCCACTGAAGATGTCTGGTTGGACTCTGAAAATAATAATTCCTTAGACATTTTAAAGACGAAACTATATTAGTAGATGTTAATAACAAAATACTTGTTCAGGGATGTGCTCAGAAACTACCATATTTGTTGTTTTGGTATGAAGGTATGGTAGTTTTATACTAGTATAGTAACTCAGTATTATGTGTATCTAACAACTGTACGCTAGCTGTTACAAGTAGTAGCTAGCTATCTGCTATCAAAATACAATACAATATATTATACTATATATCATATCATATTATATTAGATATTTAGGAATTGTGGAAAAGAGACAGAAATCGTGGTTTTGGATAAAAGGACTTGATGTCACATATGAAACAAGCCCTGGTCTCCTGCGTAGAGGTCTTGTGTTTGACCCAAACCCTTCATCCCCATCTCCTCCCTACACTGTCCCATGATTACTTTCCTTTCCTTTTTCCTCGACTTAACCAAGTAGCTTTCTCGATTGACATGCCAGTGATCGCGCTCCATCCTGAACACGTTCTCAGGCTCTGTTTTCAGACACTTTAATGGAATGATAATTACTTATTTTTTACTCTTATTTTTAACATTTCAGGACATATTTCACCAGTTACACGCTCGTGTTCTTTTCAAAGCTCTGTTCCTGATTTATTTATTTTTTTTGGACGGGAGCAGCTGGAAGTATGTTTGCTGCGCTGAGGCAGTCTGACCTCGTCCTCGGGCCAGGACTCCTGCTGCCGCTGCCGGAGTCAGCCGAGAGGAGGTCACTGGAATGAGGCCCTTTTGAAGCCGCTCATCCCGAGATAGAAACTGTAGCACGCCGGAAACGTCTGGGAAACAGGGTGGAAAGGACGCACGCAGAATGTGATCGGAGAGTGACGAGGAAGGAGAGGGAGAAAAACAGGGACAGGCCTCATGTAGGGCACCTTTAAGCTGAGGGTAAACTAATATGGAGCAACACGCAAACACATACCGTCTCCTGAGAGGGGTGTGAAGAAGTATGGTTGCCATGGCGATGATGCCCCGCAGGCATTGGTGCATGGCTGGTGCGTGCCACACTGACTACACAATGTGCACAGTGTGATAGAGAGCACCATCATTCATATTTTATCTACTATGGGCACAGTGCTCGACAGAACTGTGCCATTCACCCAAAACCACACACACACACATGCACACAAACACATGAGCGGCACATGGCCCGGTTAACAATGAGAGAGTGCCATCGGTGCTGAGAAGAAGAAGATGAGCTGTCTGAAAAAGACAAGTGAGTGATGGAGGGGGGAACGGGAGGGGGAGCTGGTAAAGGTGAGAAGAGATGAGAACATGAAACAGTTGGGAGATCGCCAAATCCCCTGAGTTAGAGAGGAAGCAAACAGACAGACAGAGGGGAAACGCGCAATATAGGAGGAGAGCTATTCCTGACTGCTGCTCTGAGCCCTTTCTCTGAGCCCAACGACAAAACAAGCCGCTTTGATGTCTCTGGTGCTCGGCTCTCGCAGAGAAAAACCAGCGGCGTTACACAACAACCCGCGCTGCTGAAACAAGGACAGGAAGAAACAAACAGGAGAGGAGAGGAGAGGAGAGGAGAGGA
>OMLP01029372.1:0-10631 GCA_900302685.1 Spondyliosoma cantharus | reverse complement strand
AGAGCCCGGCGTCATCCCGGCCTTCGATCATGAGGCAGGACAGCGACCTGCCACCTCCTCCACCTCCGCCTCCCGTGGAATGCATGAAGTCAGAGCAAGATTTTTTCCCTCCTCCTCCGCCTCCTCCGCCTCCAGCCTCTGCGGGAGGTCAAGACTTTCTCCCGCCGCCTCCCTCACAGCAAGAGCTTAATGCAATGCCCCAGCCTCCCGCTGCAAAGTTGGCGAAACCCACCGGCAGGCCCTTATTCAAAGTGCCCAAGCAGCCAGAGACGCCAAAGCAGCTCACACAAGTTAAACCAAAATGGCAGAAAAAGCAGCCAACTCCTCCACCGCCTCCACCTCCACCTCCACCTCCAGCTCCAGCTCCAGCTCCACCTCTGCTCCCTCCTGATCAAGAAACAAAAGGGCGTAAAGGAGAAGCTAAAGTTCAGGAAGTGAAAAAGGAAACGACCCAACAGATCGAAACAAACACGAAGATTCAGACTGAATCGGCGACCAAAATACCAAGCATCCCGTCCGTGAAGCCAATCCAAAAAGAAAGCCCGCAGCCTCCCAAAAAAGTATTTATCCCTCCGATTAAACTGCCTCCAACTCCCGAACCCGCACCGGCGCCAAAGCCGAGACCTTACGCTCGCAAATTTAAAACCCCTCTCATGCTCGCCGAGGAAAGGTTCCGGCAACAAAGGGTGGAGAAAGAGGAGACGCAGAGGAGTAACGTCACAACTCCCACTTCTCCGCCAAGTAATCATTTCTCCTCTGCCGAGTTTTCTGAAACACAGAGCGCTCAGAAAGAAGTAACCACGGAAGTGACAAAAGCAAAGACCGACGAGGCTAAGATCGTGTCCAAAGAAGTATCAGCACAAGAATCACCTGCCAAGAAAGCCCCTTCCCAGATCCCTTTGAGCAAGCCCTCGATTTCAGTGGTGAATAAGAAATCAGCCTCAAACGTGTCCTCCTCAGAAAAAATACTCGCCTCAGCTGAGGTTAAAAAGAGTCAGACTGCACCCAAGAATCAGCCCGTTTCTGTTTCTCAGTCTCATCGTGAGGCCTCAAATATCGACTTCCACTCAAGCTCGAATGTGGTCACCTCTTCCGTCACGGAGCAGCAGCAGTTTATTAAGAAATCCAGCACCAAGTCTATCGCCGCCACACAGAGTGCTGTCCAAGAAAATGTAAATCTTCAAAGCCAGGCTGCGGTCACATTGAGAGCCGAGGATGTAAAGAATATTAATGCGCCTCTGCCACAGGAGGGAAAGATGAGTCCCTTTCAACCGACTAAAATTCCAAAGGTAGCACCGACTTTCAAGGTGAAAACCTTTAAGATGCCAGCGGAGAAGAAAGAGGATAAATGTGAGAGTGTTGGGCGCGAGGAGTCGACGAAAAGCGAAACGCGGTCGCAACAAGAGCAACGCGACGTGTCACAGAAATGCGAAGCAAAAGTCGATCAGGAGGCTGAGATGAAGACAGAAATGAAAGTAAAGGAGAAGAAAAGCCAGCTGACCTTACCTTTAAAGGAGGCTGACATGGAGGTTCACATGAAAAAGGGAAAGCAGGTGCACAAGACTGAGGCTGAAGTGAACGTGTCATCATCGGTTACCGCTTCAATGCCGAAGATGGCTAAAATAACATCTGCAGGGAGTCATCAAGGACAGGGCCATGTTTCTGTCTCTCACAGTAAGCAGAGCATGAAGACGGAGCACATTCAAAGGCACGAGGAGGTGGTGGTGACGGAGAGTGTGCAGCAGAGCCTTCACAAGCGAGAGGCTGTGCAGACGCAAGCGACGCTACGAGCCGCAGAAACAAATAAAGCGCAGATAAAGGCGGCAACGCACAAAGGTGCGCCCAAGGATGTGTCTGTGAGAGGGCCGGGGAAAACGGCGCACAAAGAGGCCGCTAATTCAGAAGAAATCACAGATTTAGAGAAATGTAATGTCATGCAGAAGCTGCTCGCGCAGATGAAAGAGCTTGAGGGCTCACAGAGCAAAATAGACTCCAACGCTGTCAGGATGATTATAAGCGAATTCCCTGACTGGGTGATGGGCTCGGATGAGAAGAAGAATTTAGGCGAGATCGCTAAACAGCAAAGTAAGAAAAAGTTGAAAGAGATGGTGGTCTATGTGAGGAATATTGTTCGGGCAAAGCTCACTTTTTTCGAGGAGAACTTGACAGCCGCGGACAAGCAGGAAAACGAGAAACAGGAACCCCCAGCGCCACCGCCAGAGAAGAAAGTTTTAAGCGGAGCAACGGCGATGATATCAAAGATTAGCATCGGGTCGTCCAAGACTGAAAAGAAGGTGGTGGAGGAGAGAAAGTCGCTTCACGGGAGCAAAGTCTATCAGGAGCGGAGTGAGGCGGTGGATCAGAGGAGAGTGTCGTCCCCGTTGGCGAGCATCCGCACCCCATCGCCTACTTTCATCAGCATCGAGTCCAGAAGAGTGGACTCGCCGCTCAGGCCGACTCCCTCTCCTCCGCCCTACAAATCATTTGGGACTCCTCCGCCGCCTCCTCGCAAGTCATACACGCCCACGTCCACCTTCAGCAGGGCCACGCCGTCTCCCACCATGAGCCGCTCGGAGAAGCTGATGAAGCTGAGGGACACCACCTCGAAGCTTTCTCGCGGCGTCACCCCGCCACCTCCCATGCCGGTACCGGAGTTCTTTGTGGCCGAAAGGGAACAATCGTCCCCGTTTGGCGACAGGGATACTCCCGTAGAGAGGAGTGAGCAGGGACTGATGGAGTCGGGAGAAATGGGGGACTCCATGATGACCGTGAGGGACAAAAAGTCGTTCTTCGAGGAGGCGCAAAAGGCCGAGGTGACCAAGATGTACATTCGGAAGGATCCAATTGATATCCCCGAACGCTTGGGACCTGACGCTGAGGAGGGCGCCGAGGGTGTGGCTATTGACCTCCTGAAAGAGGACCTCCCAAGAGTTGATCTGTCTAAGCTGGTTAACAGATTTGAATCTCCAAAACCAAAAGTCTACGCCAGAAAAGATCCCATTTTAATCACTGAGAGGCTTGGGAGCGATGCCGAGGACGCAGAGGCCGACCCACACACCCCAAAAACTGAAGAGATCCCAACGTTCAACGTGAAGGCGATAAAGGATGTGTTTGAGACGGGAGAGCACAGCTCTCAGGCAGCACGAGAGCTCAGAGAGCAAATAGAGAGGAGGGAACCTGAAACGACCTATCCCGAGCCCGTCGGTCACTCTGAAATGACAGCAGTCACTGAGCAATTCTGCAGCGTTGACGACTTCGGAAACATGACAAGGGAGACGAGGAGCGAGATGCATTCTGGGAGCACACTGACCCGCGGCAGCCCTCCATCCTACGCCGACGTGGTGAGAGGCAGCGTTCCAACTGTTGCCGTGCCCCCCGAGGCCTCCACCGAGGAGCTGCTGAGAAACTTCCAGCAGTCGTGGGCCGAGAGCCAAGGAGTTTTCCAGAACCTGGGGTTCAGTGTCACAGAGCAGAGGACGTCGCAGATCGTAACACGCCAGCAGGAGACTGTCGTGACGGGTAAACCGAGCTGTGCAGCATGAGGATACTAAACAGGAGTGACGGTGTGTTTAACATGTTTTGAGTGTGAGAACTCTAAGGCACCGTCTGCATTGTGTGGAAAGTAAAAGACACATTAACGTTTTGTTTGACAGTGTTGTTTATGCCACGTGACGCGCTTTGGTGCGTGTTCTCTGATTCGGAACATCCGCACCAAAGCTCAGAGCGTTTTGCTGTTTACGTCCTGTCACTTTCACACGTTTTTAATATTCACCAGCTACACTTTGTCCTGTTTATTCATACCTCTGATGTGTGAGGCTGGCAATGAAGCCAACATATTGAACTAATATTTTCTGGGTGCATGGTGCTGTTCTCACTGCCAGAGACAGCTTTGAAATGTCTTCACCGAGAAGAAAACAATACTTAGTATTCGTTTATGTGCTGCACTTGATCCTTTGGTTCCATGTACATTCTAAAATAAAGTCCCTTTGGAAAATAACACAGATGTTATGACGTTTCAAAAGCTTCAGCAACGGGACATTTTAGACAAATAACTGCAATTCTAATGGAGATACTAACTGTGCATTTTTCTGCTGTGAAGGATCCACATTTTGGTAAAACACTGGAATACTGCACTTTTATTTTGTTTGCTGTTGCTTCTTATAACACAGTTAAATTAAAGTGTGCTTTGTCCTTTTTGGTTATCTCCTAATCGCCGTCCAATTTCCTGGAAAGAGTCGTACAATTTGATCGCAATTATAGATAGAAAAAATATTGGCCCTTTTAAACCCAAGTAGATATTAATTCATTCTTCTTTTATTTTGCGCAACTTTGTTATCCCTTCATGTTAAATTGTGATTTGTGATCATTTACATCAACAGTAATAAACTCTTTCTGAAAGAGTAAATGTCACAATGCTCCTCTGAGCAGCCTCACTCAGTTCCACACACTAAACATGTCACAGAGAAACATGAAAACGTACTTAAAGCCACTGGCCCCAGAGAATCTTGAGAAATGAAATGATATTCACTGTTCAGCAAAAGTCCCAGTCTTACTTTAAAGGGTAACTCCGCCAATTTTACACATTGAATTGAAGAGTGAAGAGTACGGCTACATACGTGGGGGGGAACAAAGTGGCTCCAGAGGAAGCTGCATGTAATCTGATTAATTGCCCTCAGTGATGTCACTCAGTTGCACTGTGGGTAATGTGGGCACCAGGAAAAAGCAATTAAAAGAGCATTAAAAAGTTCAAATGTGTTTTGTTCTGCTGTTTTGATTTTGATCATTTGTTTGTCTGTAATGAGGAGACACCAATTGACTGCCTTTCAAAACCTGGTGTCTACATTACCCACAATGCAACTTCACTGCGTGACAGCACCGGAGGCAATTTATGAGATTACATGCAGCTTCCTCTGGCGCCACAGCCGTCAAAATGATTTGAATTAATTAATTTGAAAACTACCCACCAAACCTGTTTACGTAGCTCTTTCCAGGAAATTTCCTCAAAAATGTAAAGGAATTTGCAAATCTGTATGTTAAAATCATCTCTCTTTTTTTGCAGAAAATTCGAGTTCCAGAGTCCGAACTGTGCCGGGTGTGTCGGAAGCGGGTGTACCCCATGGAGTTGCTGATTGCAGACAAACAAAACTTCCATAAAAGCTGCTTTCGCTGTGAACACTGCAAAGGCAAATTAAGGTGAAGCTATTTCGCAGAGCAGAAGCATCCTCATGGTTTCTCTTCGCCCTGCTTCAACCTCTCTTTTCTTTCTTTCTTTTTTTTTTTTCAAATAGCCTTGGCAACTACGCCTCTCTCCATGGACGAATGTACTGCACGCCACACTACAAGCAACTGTTCAAGTCCAAAGGAAATTACGATGAAGGATTTGGACAGAAACCACACAAAGAACTCTGGAGTAATAAGACCCCGGCTGAAAAGACAAAAGTCAAATCACCAACACCTGAAAAGAAAGTCATGGATTCCAGATATTCCACTGCCCAGAGCCTGTTAGTTACTCAGGAGAACGACATAAACAAAGATGAAAACAAAAAAGCCTCCAGTAAGATCTCTGTGGTGTGGCCTCCTCAATCAGAGTCTCCAAAGAAATCCTTCGCCATCGAGGAGGAGCTGAAGTTGGTTAAGCCATCGTGGCCCCCGAAGGAGGGCTCAGCTCAGGAAAATGAACACCTAAATCAGCCTGTGAAGCCTTCATTAAAAGAGACTGATACCCCCGCAGAGAAAGTGCAAAATGGGTCGGAAGAAAATGATAAGGTGGAAGAAAGTGATAGCGTGAGAAAGCCTGAAGAGACTGAAGCTCCGGCCTCCCCTGTAGCAGCCGCCGAGCAGCAGATGAGTGGTACCGCCTCTCGAGAGGAGTCAAACAGTGGCTCTGAGGCGGTGGCACAAGTGGGTCCAGAAATGGACTCTGAAGTGCACACTGGAGTGGAAGAGGCAGAACAGAGCGAGAGGAATGAAGGCATGAAGGATGCAGAGAAAAGTGCGGAAAGGGCGGAGGAATTGAAAGTAAATGGACATGACGGGCAGACAGAAAGTGCAGCGGGAGTGAAGGGAAGCCAGGAGGAGATAGATAAAGGAAATAATGAAGGCTTGAACAATGGGGAGGCGGTAAAGGTCACGTTAATAGATGGGGAGGCGGCGGCAGGACAGGCGCTGAATGCTAACTCCAACAATAATAACAATAATGACGGCTGGTTCCAAGGGGATGAGGGAAGTCAGTCACTCTTTCTGATAGATACAACTCCAGCAACAGATTCCTTCCAAGCTGATCACTGTGAAGAATCAAAATGGATGCCAAGTGAAGTGCTGCAATTGGCACAGAGTGAGGATGCTTTCGTGCCAGCGGGTGCCAAATGCGCTGAAGCCACAGACTGCTACTCAGACACAAATTTCTTCACGGAGACAGCCGAGGGGACTGTCAGAAACGAGGCCACCGAGCCAAAGATAAGCGCATCGAGCTTCCTGGAGGACATTTTCGCCGGCCTGAGCACCAGCAGCTCCAGCCTGCTATCTGATTTCCAGTCCGACATCTTCAGTCGATCTGCCGGGGAGACGCCTCTGGGGTCGACGCTGGATGACCTTTTGGATTTCGGGATGGAGGCGAACGAAAAGGCGGGAGATATGACAGGAAAGGATGGCACTTCTCTGTGGGCGGACGACGCCGATGCCCTGACAGTGGAGGAGCAGATCAAGAGGAACAGATACTACGACGACGACGACGACGACAGCGACTCTTGAATTCAGCCCAATCAGCTAATAAGCAATGTAATTTCATATCTATGTCCATGGAGAGATGAACTGCTCTGATTTAATCTAGTGTTTTTGTACTGAGTTTTAAAACAAATCTGCTCTTTTATTCAATATCTAGCTTTCTTTGTTTGATGCTGATTGAATGCACCTGGTGTGCAGAGAGATGGATATTTCTTCTTGTACGTTACTTAGTCTGCATATCTGACTGATCTACACAAGGCTGTATTATTTAAAGTGGCACTATGTAGTATTTACAATGTTAATGAGGTAATAATACAAACTCAGAAATATGTGGGGGGTTTTTTTTTCCTTCAGTGAATAAACAAGCTCTTCTCAGAGGAAAATCCCCAGAACTGTGTTTGAAGCTAGAAAGGTGGCAGGGTCCGCCAAATGGAAACAAAGTTTAAAAAAAGAAACCAGTCACTCGAAGAGCTTTCTCCTCTAATTAAAATGTCTTCCGCAAAACTACATAGTGCATCTTTAATGAACTGTTTTCCTTTAATTAAATGGCTGCCAGCTTTCTTTTGTGTCTGAATAAAAGAGGTTTTTCCTTTAATTTCATTTCTATTATGTCTTCCGGTTTAAATAAAGCTTCATGAACTCAACGATATATGACTTTTTTTAATCAGTGAGCGCACAGACACGTGGGAACAGTAATGGCACTCGGCTGCATCTCCTTTGTGCGGCCGGCTAGTTTGATCTATGGCCTACCTCGATAACACAGTCCAGCTGAGATCTCTTCGGCGAAAGGCGTATTGATTTCCACTGATAGAGCAGGCCTGCTGTAGGAGCTACAGATTTTTCCATTAGGTCGTTTTTGTCACCTCTTGACAGATTTTTTACCCCCTCCCATTTCTCACTTACAGCTCGGCTAATCGGCTGCAAAGAGAATATTCTGCGGTGTTAATTACACCAGCGAAAAAACTGTGCTTCAGTGTCAGAAAAGTGATGGCTGTACAATTCCGGTGTGGGTCATGCTACATTGTGCTGACACTTCCCTTAAGTTTGGGGAACAATGTTGCTGGTTCGCTAATTCAGAATCTGTTTCTGAAATGCTGTTTGGCACCTTTTTAATTGGGCCATTTTTTTTTACTCCTCCAACTTTTCATTGACAATCCAAAGTAGATGCAATTTCGTACATTTTTAATCGCTTCACCCTGCTGCCAAGCAATTACACACCCAAACAACTGCCACATCCAGTCAGGATAGGCAACAGATGATAAAGCCCAGTCCAGTTTATGATACCCAGAATGGTGCTAAATCTTGCAATGAATCTTGCACATTTATCTATAAGCCAGCTGGGGTGTTATGTGGCTCCATGTGGCCAGCTGCCTGATTGGTCACCAAAGCTTTGAGCTCACCCAATGTGGTCTCACCCCATTGGTTTGTTGACGACCATTTAAAAACCTCAAGTTTGGCATAACAACAGTTGCCATCTTGGATTTTTGGAGACAGAAGGGATCGTATTTGAACAAGAGGGTGGAGCTGGGGAGGATATCATGACTGGTAGCATCCTGTCAATCAAAAGGTAACCATGCCCTGACACATACAGTGTTTTATTCTCTACTTTACTCTAAATTTGGATCATCATTTTCAGAATGAACATCATGTTGTGTTTAAGAAGACTTTAAACTAGAGATTGAGACCATAAAATCATTGGGAAACTGTTTACTAAGGTGATAAATCAAGTGAGAAGTAGGGTCATTTTCTCATAAGCTTCCATACAATCTGACTTCTTCTTCTGATGAGACCAGCGGAGTAGCCCCCTGCTGGCCATTCACACTTACACACCTTTCAGACCCAGAAGCTACGTCCGTATTTTTTAGTCCATGGTGTCTCCAGACGAAGCTGTGTGATAAATTGCCTCGAGTGATGTCACTTGAGTCAGCGTCAGGTGGTTCTCAAGACTAGGAGTCTGAAAATGAAACAAGTCTGGAGATGTGGAGTTGGAAAGAAGCGAGATTACCAGACACTCCTCACCTCTGTTTGAGACTAGCAGCTCAAGGCTACATCAGCCGCTACTAGCATAGCATACCAGAATCTTTATCTGAACTTTCAGCAGTTGCGTTGCATTGTGGGTAATGTAGGTACCAGGATTTTACTAGGAGGAACAATTCATTGTTTGCTGCTCACTGCTCTTTGGGTTTGAATAATCCAGTGCATGGTGAGGAGTAATGTCATTATAATTCAGCTCAACTAGTTGAAAATTCAGGAGGGTTTGAGGCAATATTGTGATAACAGCGTTCACCATGATAGTTTGGACTGATCCCTGATTCAAAGCCACGCTCCTGGGTTCAATCTTGTGAGGATCTCTCCTGCATATCACAGCCCTTCTCACTGGTCGCTCATTTTCTCTGAACTCTCCAATAAAGGCAAAAAATACTCAAAATTGAGACTTTTCATGTTTGTGTTGCTATCACAAAATTACACCTGAGCAAGGAAACACTGTTTAGGGAAACATATCGTATCCGTGGTAGATAACCAGTTGTTCTGACACGCAGCACACACTGTATGTGACCAGGTGTGGAGAGGCGGTGGGATTGGAGACTGCATCTAATGATTAGTTTCATTATCAATTAATCTGACAATTATGTTTCCTATTAACAGACTCATCAGTTATGAAGGCACGAAAAGAGTATATGAAATGCTCCAATCAATTTCCCAAAGTTGAACGTGACGTTGTCAAAGTGATTGATTAGTGCGACCAAAATGATGAAAGAATAATGCGAAGATAATTAGTTTCCCGTTTTAAAAGACTAAAGAAGCCGTCAAACATTTGAGAAATACCAGTGGGGGGAGGAAATATTCACATACCACACTGTGAAAAAAAAAGTTAAAGTCAAGCATTGAAAATGTTACTCAGGTAGTAAAAACAGGAAAATGTACTAAACTATAGAAAGTAAAAGAACTCCCCTGTGACTAGTATTGTCTCTATTGATCCCTCCATCGATTGATTGAAAACAGTGATTAAAAAGCATTCATAATTACCCTTAGTGACACCTTTACAATATTTGCTAAGTTGCATTATGGGTAATGTTGGCACCAGATTTTGACAGCTGCACGCTGCACTATAACATGGTTGAAAACAAATCCATCAATCAAAATAGAAACAGCAGAATGATCTAATTTTAGATTTCTTGTATTCTTCTTCCTTCTTAAACCCCGTTGCCTACATTTACTACAATACAACTTCACGACATCACTGACATCACTGGAGGCACACTCAAAAATATTTATTTTCTTTAAAACCAGTCATGAAAACGAAGATAGTTTGTTTATTTAGTTTGTTTAGGCATAAAAAAAAATAGTAAATGAAGAAACTTAGCTGCATCTCCAAAACCTGGTGCCTACATTACCCACTGTGCAAGTTAGAGTGACATCACTGGAGGTAATTATTGGATTCCTGCAGTTTAATACCTTTTTTTCATGTATGCAGCAGCACTCCACAAGACCTGTAGACCTCCCTTGATGTGTAAAACTGGTTGATTTACCCTTTAAGTACAGTACTCGAGTAAATACACTTAGTTACATCCCCACACTGGTGGCATATGGACTATTAAATTGAGACAGGCTTGAAAAAACTGTGAAACTTTCCCCTCATAGTGTCGTTTCCATCAGATGAGGACGTCCTCGACAGAAGGAGTCAGTCTATGATATCTCCCCCGCAGTTAAACGGGGACGTGGGGTTTATTTTTGCCCGGATGGATGCCATCAGATCGCTCAGGCGCGTCAGGCGGCCGCTCCGTTGCTTGAAAGTCAATCTCCGTTAAACAAAGCAGCAGCATCCTCGCTCCTCTCTCTCCCCCACCCCTTGGCTGCATCCCTCCCCGGCAGGCGGCCGCTGATTGGACGGCTCCTCTCCTCCGGCT
>OMLP01029370.1:0-10724 GCA_900302685.1 Spondyliosoma cantharus | reverse complement strand
GAGGGCATTTTAGATGTGGATGGATTTGTGTGTGTTTTTTGTGTGTGTTTTTGGGGGGTGTGTGGCCCCTCTCAGACTCCCTGCACAGGGAGAGCTCTGCGTTCCATAAGTGCATCAACGTTTCATTTCAAAGAGACAAAAACACACAGAGACTGAAAGGGGAATGAGAATTCAGGGGGGGAGAGGGATGGCTGACAGACTAGAAAACTGATTGAAAACAAAAACTGAAGACCGATGCAGACTCTGAAGACAGCCGATCAGAGTGGGAAGGTTATTTCTTTCGGATCCTGAATATTCAAAAGGAGGATTCAAAGGTGATTTTTATTTTTCAGGGAGCAGTGACATCAACAAGACCTCAGTGAGGACGCCCTCCATCATGGATGCCCGAGAGCAGCAAGTGCAAAGTCGCCAGCAAAAGTGCACGTGGCCACAGAGATGTGCAGCACAGACGCAGCTGTATTGGAAGCGACACGTTTTCTCCACATTGCTGCTTTGGCTGCAGTCCTAACAGAAACTCGAGCAGAAATTAAATGAGATTTTCCTTCTTTTTTGTAGTTTTGGAGGAGAAATTTTAATCAGAAGAAAAGGAGAGGGAGGAAAAGGGATTGTGATGGCTAAACATCCAAAATAAACAAACTCTTGGTTTTCATGATTGAATAAACAAACAGTTTTACTTTATATGTGGCGGACCCTGCCAACTTTCTAGCTTCAAACAGTGTTCTTGGGACCTTATTTCCCCCTGAGGATGTCTTGTTTATTCAGTTATGGAAAAAAGAAAGAGTTTGGAGTTTGTATTATTATTATTATTACTGTTGTATTGTATTGTATTGTATTGTACTTTTCCAAAACAACATAGCTCCTCTTTAACTGCTGGAAGTTCCTAGAAACTGACTGATGGCAAAGACTTACTTTAGATATCTTAAATTAACTGTCAAAAAAAGAAGTAGCTGGAAAATGTCATTTTACTTGTAAGTTTAAAAATGTGTTTTTATAACGCAATAAAATGGATTTTATTGATAATTCAGCATGATATTTGATACATAAGTATTTTTTACACGTCTTATCTTTAATTAAGTGTGGAGCTTTTGAAGCATCCTAAACCGCAGGGTGAGAGCCCAGAAAACAATCTAACTGACCCCTCTCTTAGAAATTGTTTTAGTACCATATGGCTTGTACGATTCGAGTGGTGGCATTAATAAAAAAAAAAAGGAAAATAAATCCCTCTGGAATTCCAGTGATGCCACACAGGGAGCTAAAAGGGGGGGGCACCATCCTGGGACATGCCGGCAGTAACCAGGGATGCTTTAACTTCTGACCTTGCTTGACATGGATAACCATGTCTGACCATAATCACTTTGAAACCCCCCTCTCCTTTAAGACATTTCAGCCGAGGGAGGGACCCCACCCTTAATGAGTGACCCCTGGTTTTAACGAAGCACCACATTGCCCCCCGGCGCCTTATTCCCTGGACTTACTCAGGGGTCATGCACCCGGGTTACATCGACCTCATTCCTGTCACGCCGGGGCTAAGCAGACGCCGTTGTCCTCCACACTTTCTACATGGGGGAGATTTCACAGCAGATTTACCTCATAACCACCACCATCCTCCCCTCTGCTCTCTGGGGAATCCCCTAATTCCCACTGTGATCTCCTTTGTCTTTGTTGTTGCACGCCGGAGCCTGGCACGCACCCCGAGCCACCAGTCCTCGTTTGTCTTATGCGGTTTTGGGAGCGTGAGGCTTACTGGAGCAAAGAATGTGCAACGTGTTACCAGGATGCCTGCCAGGAGAGAGGATGGACCCTGCTCCGAGTTTTAATTGGTCTCATATTCTTGGCCTCAAGCATTCAGAGATTGAAAGAGAGTGTGCGGGAGACAAAAAAAAAAAGGCATCAGAGTGTGGAAGGGGGATGTGACACGACTCATTTCAAATCCTGATTGTTTTTATAAGACAAATGTAGTTGGAGCAAAGAGTTTAGAAATAAACCCAGCAGATTATCAGATAAAATAATTACACAATGCTGACAAAAGTTAAAAACAGAGAAGGAGTCCACAGAAAAAAAGAATTTTGTTGTTACATGGGCACAAGAGGATTCTTGATTTCATGTGCAAATTGGACAATCTGCTGTAATTGCAGCAGGGATGAATGAGTCCCTGGTTATTTTAACTCCACGGTTCAGAAAACTGAAGCGGCACTCAGGTGTATCCTCAAACTGCCTGAGGAAATTGTAGCAAAAGACTTTGGGAAGCAGCAAACGTTTCACTGCTGAACCAAGTATGTGACCCATTGAAGTGTTTGGCCTTGGTTTCAAGTCAGAGCTCCACACACCTCCCCACCCCCTTGTACTTGAGTGGCGTTTGGTGTTAAGCTAACATGACTTGAGGCTCAGGCACTGCAGCTCAATGTCCGGCTAAATATTGCTGAGATTGGCCCGAGTTTACTGGTATTGTAACTGCGCCCATTTAATCCCGCAGCCTTGGACCACACATCCGAAGCGCTCATTACTGTCACAGCCCTTTAATATTAGATTAGTGACCCTTTGAAAATTAGAGGATGACCAGAGAAGGAGGCTTGGAGTGATTTGCCAGGAGGGATGTGCAGGGGTATTTGCCCACCATCCATCCAACCCTCTTATGTTTGCTTCGGGAAAACGGACGCCGTGGCCTGGACTCATGTCATCCTATGTGGCCGGTAATCGCATTAAAAGTTCACACAGTAGTCCGAGATGAAGAAACGGTGCTGTGCTGTGGCTGTCCTCAGAGGGATCCCATGTTACAGGAGAAGATGCGGATCCCTGGTGTACGTTACAGGAACATGACTCCGGGCTGAGATGGAGCTTGTTAGCTGATGGTTCTGTGGATACTCAGAGCAATGTACAGTTGAGCAGAAGACACAGATGCGTGCTGAACTGAAAATTCATCTGACAGTGTTAAACTTTTCACGCTATCGAAAGTGTTTTTTGAACTCGTTGCACAGAATGCTGAAAAACTAAAACCTGACTCCTTTGATACTACACCAAGCATTGAGCTTTGAGTGAAATATACATTTGAACATGAACTGAGAAGGATGGACAGGATGGAGAAAAAACTCAGCAACATCTCTACTCTCATACTGAAGATATGGTTAGGTCAAGCCTTTTGCGAAAACAAGTGAAGGTTTTACGTAGTGTACTGTAAATGTTGAGGCTCACAAGCGAGAGAAACACTGGAGTTTTATGCATCATTTAATGGCTACTTTCCAATTTTGAGACAGACAATTCAAAATGTATACATGGCCCGAGATCTGAAGTAGCTATTATGCTAACTTTCATAATTGGTTAGCGTACTCTGCAAACAGCTGTTTGTGTTTGTTGATATAATGTTTAGGGCCAATATCAGAAAAAGTAAAGAGACACTCTGCTGATATTAGGTTAACATGATACGAGTTGATTCTTCAAGGGAACTGTTTATACTTTACTTCTAACTTGTGTACAGAGCTAGAGCCTCGCTTAGCACGAGGACTGTAAGTAGCTCGTCTGGATCTGTTGAAAGTTCAAAAGTATCTCTCCCAACACCTCGCTAATTGACACAGTTTCTCTCATTCATTTAATTGCTGGATACACATAAATATACCAATGATTTTACAGTTATGAACCATATTTCCAGTCCATTCTCACTCCCAATCCATCAAATATATCAGTTGACGCTGTACAGGTACCCCTCTAGTGTCACTAGTGCACTAGGTTTTTGGATGGGTCATCCAGTGGACTTTCCAACCAATGAAATGGGTTAGCATCCTGTTTGTGACCAAGAGTGTCAAGAGATGAGTTTATAAGTTATGCTACGTAAGTGAATTAACAATGACATAAATGACGCAAGTTTACGTTACGTGAGTGACGAGTTGGCAACCAGCAGAGGCGCTGCAAGGAAGGAGTGGACTGTTGATACACTGTTATTTGTCAAGTATGACAAGTTGCCTTAATGGTTGCATACTTAGAACCAGGCTTATTGTTTCCCATTGCTTCCAGCATTGACACAAAGCAAGTTGATAATATGCATTTTCCGGAATTTCAAACTCTTCCTATACAGTGGAACATGCCGAAGAGAGAGATCTTACCTGAGTGTGCTACGAGATCGGTTTAAGGAAGCTATTGCTCTACAGTCTATGATATTTTACCAATTCTGACTCATCACAAGACATCGAATCAACTTCTGGTGAGATCAGCATTAAATGTGGCTGCATGGTCAGGGTAAGGGTCCAACCACAAATTTGACTCAACCATCAGTTTGCTCAAGGGGGGGATCTTACAGTATACAAGAGGAGGAGCCCAATAAACTGTGAAACCTCATCCTCAGTGTTTTCCTGAAGGTACAAAACAACCAGGGATGAATTCCTGAGAGGAACAACAATTTCATGCCACTGCAACTTGGATAAAACAAAAAGTCCCCCGACAAAACAAACAAGACGATTCCCATCACGCTACCTCCCCCTGAACAACAGACTACGGGTGAGGTAGCGTACAGTTTGTCATTGTGTTTTCTGTTTGTTTTGCTGCTTTCTAGGTTACAAGAGTTGACGCTGGATGAATCTTCGTGCTCTCTCTCCTCCAAACAATACGGTTCCTGAACAACAGCTGAATTCACTTATGTGGTCTGGCCAGGCGTGATTATTCATGAATGCTCTGATACTTCTACGGTACCTAACATGTGTTTTCTCTCACTCAAGCCTGGCGAGGAGGGAATGTGCTGAGATTATTGATTACACTTATGAGAACTGTGGGGAGCTGAGAGTCACTGGCGTCTTAGCTCACATGAACAGTGACTCTCATAATCAACGCTGTCAGTTTGTCACAGCAGGGGGAAGTTTCTGTCAACATTCACCCAACGTTACACTCACTTCTTGGCTTGGTCTTTCACTTTAAAGCCTCAGGAATGTGAAAAGAGGCATACATAAATATCTAATTTCAAAACTGTGTGTTTCCAGCACATCACTTCTTCAGCCATGTGTAGTTCTTCTTCTACGCCCAGGTGAAGCTCTTTGATTACCACATAATTGTCTCCATTCAAAAACCTTACTATTGATCTTAATGGAGTGCTGTAGGGAGGACGTGTTTTTGTAGGCTAAGTTAGCATCGCCCTGGTTCCCACATCACACAGCCTATGGGATTTTTCCATTGGAAAATTGGATGATTGCAGAAAATAAGCTCTGTGGCAATCACAAGTTGGTACTTACAAGTTTTGCTCAGCAAGATCATTCTCACATTCTCTCTTTTTTTTTTTTGATTTTCAAAGCATAAATGAAATTACTATAAGTATTAAATGCTTATATTAGGTTATAAACAGACTACATCTCGGTCGCATTACTTAAACGTCACCACCAGTAATTACTCAACATGTATTCATTAAATTGATCATTGACACATCAGTGCTTTATAATTGAATTGTAGGACATTGAGTGATGGATTTAATGCTTTAATAATGAACATAGATGAAAGGAGAAAGGAAGAGATGGAAGGGAAATAACAGATCAGAGACAAGAGTTTCTGGTGAGTTCTGAGTTCAGTCAGAAGGCTGAGCTGAACACAAACACAATCCCACAGTGACTGTCTATCTGTCAGTTGCTAGCTAGCTTACAGCAAATATAGCATAGACACATTGGCTGTTTGGGGAAAATAAACACAAATTGTTCAGCACTCAGATTCACATAAGTGATGCTTTGTATCCTGCCTGAACACACCTTCACAGTGATAAGGAAATTGGACCTTTGGACCTCTACAACTTTGAACAACATCTGACAACTGAACAAAATACTCAACGAATACTGTGTGTAAAAGAACATAAAGAAAATAAAGCTGCCATCTGCTAAAACATTATTAAAGGGATTCTGTTTCTTCAAGCTCAATTGAGAAGCCTCATCAGTTTGAACATGAGGAGGGATGCCTTCATGTTCAACATCATCACAAACTGGCCCCGAAATTTCACATACAGGTAAAACAGCATCATATAAATTAAAGCTATAAATTTTTTTCTGCAGTAAAATCATATTGAGATGTGTCAAAAGACACAAATTGTGTACATTGCATTTCAGTTATGTAGTTACTTATTGATCTTGGTGCCAGCAATCAGCATCCATCTAGCATCAGGCTGGATGTCCTCTCCATCGTGCCCTCTTTTCTGACTGCATAAAGTTAAGGATTTTTTTCATTTCAGTTTTCTGTCCTCTCCAGCTGTCACTCAGGGTCAGGCGGAGGCCTGCTGGCCCTCAAGCCCATGGTGCTAATATTTGGCGACACTGCTCCAACTCTCTCCGCTGTCTCCAGTTTGCGCTCTCAAAACCTGAGCAGGAAAAGGCGGCGAGAAAGCAAAGTTGATGGGGACTTGGCAGTCGGCTGGCTGCGACGGCGAAGCACGGTACTGAAAATGGCAGCTGTCAAGAGATGTGACGCTGAGGGGGAGCAGGCGAGAGCCGAACCCCCCACCATCACCACCACCATCGCCCGATCTGTCTGAGGACTTTGTCACATGCGTTAGATACTCCTGGTCGTCAGAGTAAATGCGGACCGGCAAGCTTGTCAAGTTGAGTGAGGAGGTATGTCCGTGCGTGAACTCAAGTGTGACTGCTTAGGTAAATCCATTAAAGCGCTAAGAACAGGGGGGATTTCTTCAATGATCCAGCCAAAGCCAGGAGAACAGACATATGAATATCTCATCACATTTAACATCACATTGCAACTAAGATACTGGAGATTACAAATAAATCTGGAACAGTAAACTGAGAGACTTTGGAATTTAAAAGAGGTGCACTTCTCAAACAAACCTTGTTTGAAGATGTTTTCTGATAAAGTTAGTGCATCAACTCCACATCAAAAAATCTGCTGAATTAAATAAAATCAACAGTAGTCCACGTGGGGAAATAAATGCCTGAAGTCTTGAAATGTTGTGAAATTCTTCCCTCTTTTTTTATCACAAGGTCAGTTTAGTAGCTACTCTGCATCTTTCAGTTATATGACATAATTTTCATGGAGATGAACTTTCAAAACAAACTTTCAAAACAATGTCCATGTTTTGGAGCACTTTTAGGGGGAACTTTGGGCAGACATGGAATTTTTATTCATATTTTTTTCATTAGTGTATGATAACCAGAAACTATAATATGATATAATATAAATATATATAATATATATATATATGTATATATAATATAAAATAATCATTGTGTTTTCATTACCTAAGAATGAGACTTTTAATATCTACATGGGAACGGGTCTGTCATGTTGACCGCCATGTTTTTACAGTAGCCTAGAATGGACAAACCAAACACTTGCTCTAGAAAGGGCACTTTCTAGAGCAAGTGTTAGTTTGTTTGTTTGTTTGTTTGTTTGTTTGTTTGTTTTTCGCAGGTACCAAAGGGGAGGGTGAGATGAGGGGTGTTCAGTTGGTTGAAATCTGTAAACACACCTATAGATACCACTAAGTCCTTCACACTGGATCTTTACAGCAAAAAAACACCAACAAGATATTGAAAACACGTTGTCTACTCTAGATCAGCTATAATTAGTGTAAGCAAAACAAAATAAAAGGACTGGAATAAGTAATACACATAGTGATAGAAAATACATCCAACACAGCAACAGTTCACATGTAACAAAAGTATGTTATTCCTCTTCTCCTGCCCTGGAACAATCAAAAGGGACTGAACACTTCTCTTTACAAAGATGGAAAAAACAAATGATAACCTTTAATTTCTAATTTAGCAACTATGCAAGAGGATCATGGCCGTTAGATATGACACTAGATAGATATGACTATAAAAGTGAAAGAATGACCAGAAGGAAACCCAGAGTAGTGAAGATAATTCGCTGCCCACAGAGGTTAAAACCGTTCACTGAAAGGTGATGCATTATCAAAAGGCCCACAGTATATCCATACCTCTGCCATGCATGTCATCTTTACTGTACATGGGTTTAAATGACATTAAAGTTTAATGGCAACCATTCGTTCAGCGTGTTGAGTTGCGATACATTCGTCAGAGCACCTGTCCCCCTGTGAGGTCATGTGAGGTCAAAGCCTCTCCTGAGCCACGAGAAAACAACAATGTGCCAGCAAGTTTTCTTCTAACGCTGGAAAAGTGCAAAGACTCCCATGACAGGCTGGAAAAAACATCGGCAAGATGAACTGTGAACACGGCAATTGTTCTTCGCTGTCTTGCTTAAAGTGCCCGGGGCAGTTTGAACCGGGGCTGGTGGAACAAGGGGGGAGAGGATTGTGGGTCGCACATGGAGGTGACGAGGTTGGACGGATTATTTGCTGCCAACTTAAGCGACAGCAAGGCTCATGCACTTCCTTCTTCTTTAAAAAGTGTTTTTCCCCCCGAGGGACAGGGTGCTGTGGGACAATCATTAAGCTGTAAAGGAATGGCCCTCACCAATCAGCCCCCGTCAGTGTTTAGCAGAGCCGCAGCCTGACATGTGAAGCAACAGCTAATCGAAAGCCTCGTCCACTTTGGTTTCACATCAGCGGCTGCGCTCTTGCTGTTCGTTCTCTTTGTCTTTCTTTGTTCCACTCAATGTTTGTCTGCGTCTTACGTGCTCACTCAGTCAAACACACGAGTAACCCTAACCCTAATTTCACACTGACTACTTTTTCTGAACTCACGTAGGGGAATTTTTAACCCTTAGCGGTGCCTTTGCTGTCCTACAGCAAAAAAACATTGAAATCTGCATGGGGACTACTTTGCTCACCGGGTGGTTAGATTTCAGGCTTTCAGCATTGGGTTGTGAGATAACACTTATATCAGATGAAATAAATTCTCTCAGGGTTGTTGCAATTGCAACTGTTTGCCAATAGAGGTTGGTAAAGGTCATACATGACTTAATACTGCTTGAACTCATGTTCCCTGTGACCTCATTCTACTGTATGATATGTTGTTTCTCATCATTGAAGAAAGGACGCTGAAGAATGGACAATAATGCACAGTCATCGTCTACGTAGCTGGGACCAGTATGAGCCATTTCCCACCAAAGTTAAGGATGTGAAACTGTTGTCATCGTTGTGGTCTTGATCATGATCCGCTCTGTTTTTTTGTTATTTTCAAATTATAATCTGAATTTACCGAATGCTACATGTGAAGAAATGTCTCAAAGAAAGGAAAAAATGTTGAAAAAATCTAAATCAAGCTCACGCACTTTGACATTAGGCCGCCGGTCAGTCCAATGTCTATATTTTCATTTATTTCAGCTATATGTTTCAGCTGCCTGTACCTAAAACTGGCACTTGTCCTCCTGTTTGACCAGTCAGGGATGTGCAGCACGGTCACCTCCTCCTATCCATGCCTCACTGAACACACTGCTTTGATCACAAAGACCTCTTCTGGAGCATGAATAGGGTAAAATTCCTGACCACACAGAGCTTGTGTGTGACAGGGCAAGACAACATGCCGGAGGTAATGTAAGGAAAGCATGTGTCAACAAGTACAGTGCATGTGTTTCTGTGCAATACACTCATCCATAGCGCCAACGTTCTTACCGCTGAAAGTAAAAGCAGTCGTTTTCTTTTCAAGTTTTAGACCTCGTCGTGATACATTTATAGTAAAATAGGTACAAACCCTAGTTGAGATAAACATTTTTTATTATGGGAACTATTAACTATTTGACTGGAAGGGCACTTTATCATGTTTTATCTACCATGGGGGCATCCAAGAGGGAACTTTCACAGCATTTTTTGTGGGGGCCATCTCCTCCCTGCCCCTGCCTTGAGTCCAACAGTGCTCCTCTTTGGTTTTTAATATGAAAGATAAAGTTCAATAAGGATTATCATAAATAAAAACAATTCAACAAAAGGCCTAATAGGAAAACCTGTCCTTTTATGCCAAAGAATATACCTTCATTAAGCTCTTAATGCTGCAAGAGTATTTTAGAAGTATTTCGGCAAAGTAGGTGAAGATGTGCCAGAAATCATCGCTCTGATTATTGTGCAAAAATTCCAATGTAATATTATGTCTAATATGTTTTTTGGTATGCATTCAAACTAGAGTTTTTAGGAAATGCCAAAATGTAGTGCAAATAGCTTTCCTTAAAACAACTGAAATTCATCTTCAACATGCAACAAAAGCTAATTCAGTCGATCTGACTGCTGGCAAATGCCCCTTGAAAAGACTCATGCATAAACCAAAATAGAAATCCTTTATTGATGGTGTAAAGAAAGCAAGCAATACATCGCCTTCTGTATGTTTCCGAAGGCCTACTGTACATGATGAGCAGAGAAGTTGAGAGGGTCCCTTGTACTGGGAGATTCACACAGTCAGCTCTACAAGCAGTTTGTCAATCTACCGTCATATATTATGAAATGCTGTTGAGCAAGACTCTGAATTCCCACTTTACACACTCACGCAAAGAGTTTCAACAAAATACTCCTCCAAAAATATAACGTAATCCAGTGATGAAATCCTGTGACTCTTCCAGAGACGAACGCGCCTAAGGACACCATGCTGACCCGATATTTGCACAGGCAGCTCGTCAGCCTGGAAGACATTTCATCACAGTGGAAGAAGAAAAAACACACACAAAAAAACAAAAAAAGGTGGTGAGAGCGAAATGCTGCTGACATCATCTGCAGCGCTCTGAACAGGAAGGTGAGCAAACAATCACCAGGAGCAGGTGCCTTTTGATGGACAAAGCTGCCAGCGCAAAGACTGCATATCAGCCAAGTAAATAAACCGGGGGGGGGGGGGGGGGGTGGGAGAGAGAGA
>OMLP01029367.1:0-11211 GCA_900302685.1 Spondyliosoma cantharus | reverse complement strand
ACAAAAACAAGACACCAGCCTCTTACACCAAGCTCTGAGATAAAGCTTTTAAATAAAGCTCAAGCCCTTTGCTGTGGGTCTGACTTCCCCTAACAAACACCAGAATGTTCTGGTTTACACACATCCTTTGAATTATAGCGCAATATATCAAAAGGTCATACCATACAAGGGCAATAATAGCTGAATGAAGGTTGAGTAAAAGGAAACCAGAGCTCTGAAATAGGCCACATCCACGAGCAGCATTTGAGAAGGTCCAACAGCGAGGGACTTATAGATCAAGTTATTTAGAGCCATTTTATTCCTTTACTTTTGATATCGCTTATGTGTTGAAGGCTGGTTTAAAGAAGAGAAAACATAGCTGACTGTATGATTAGGCTACCATTGCAGTGACAACTCATACAGGGTAACTCATACATTATGTATTATTTGACTTAAAGGAATAATTCACCCCCATGCCGATTGGAAGACGGGTCAAATTTTGAGTCCACAAAACGTTTTCTGAGATTTGCTGGAGATTACGATGGATTGTACGGAGCCATTCAGTTTTTTTTTTGTCTTTTTTTAAAGGTCTCCATCTACTGGCAACACTGTTTTCCTGTGAAGCTCCAGAAATGTTTTGTGGACTACGAAACTTCCTCTGACTTTCCATCAGCATGCCGGTGAACAGATAATGACAGACCTTTCATTTGTGGGTGAACTGGTCCCTTAGCTTTCCTGATTAGACTTCCTTATGACCGCACGTCATCTTCCTCTTTATGCCTGAAGTGGCTGACAGTGCCAAAAAGTACACACAGAGGACACTATGCCTGAACAGAATAGTAGGGTGTTGGCATCAGTGACGCAGCACAATTCACATCCTCGAGTGGAAGCGTCACTTGTTATTTAGCTGAGGAAGCTCAGGAACATGTTAATATAATCATTATTGCTGTCATTGTTAACCGATCTTCAACAACTTGAACATAGGTCAAATAATTAAGAATGACTGAAAACACCTGTGTGGGTGCGCAAGGCTGGTGGAAAACTGGAAGTTGCATTCCCAGCTCAAATGTACAGTTCAAAGAGGCATTTCAACGTCTTTTAATTACTTGTACTTTACATACACAATACACCATTTGCCGTGCCATAGTTGGAACGAACTTGGATGAATAAACAGTTTTTTTTCAAGAAGGTTGTCGATGACACCAAATTGCATGAAGCAAGTTTGGAATGCAGCGTGTTTTACATACAGAGATTTTTCATTTCATCCAACAGTTCAAAGGTTGAAGGCTTTTCATCGCCATTAACATAGTGTCGCACCATTTGTCCATGCATGAAGGTCTAACACATATTATTCTGGCTCTGAGCTCACTGAAGAGCGCATACAGTATGTAACAGCATATATGTACTGCTGCATTTTGATCAGATAATGGCAGCTATGACTTTTTAACCAATAGACCTGTTTTTTTATTTATAGATTTGGTATGACCTTTGTGTAAGACGCAGCGTACTAAAATAGGTGCAACTGTTGTGCACTCATTCGTATTCACCATCCATATGGGCCAGTAGCACAAATTAATTGTGATTATCTGATGATGTGAGAGGATTAAGTTCAGTAAGGGAGCACAACAACAAGTCCTTTCTGCACAGCACTTCTTTTCGCTCCAGTTCATTAATTAGAACATTTATTTAATTTCCCACCTGGCTCAAACAAATCTATCCAATAAGGGAGAAATGCCACTGTTCATCCACACAGGAGCCAGTCACTTGTTGCACCTCAAGCGCCAGCTCATGACTCTAATGCCAACGTGCTGCTATGAAGCTGATGTGTGCTCTTCATCCTTGTTCCAACAAACCAACAATGCCAATGCAAGTTTTTTGCGATCTTTTGAATTGTACTCTCCATTTTTCCTGTAAGCCTGCCAGTAGAATGTTTAACACACAGACATGCGAAAAAAAAAATATTTTCATTTCACCCAAGGGGTCAATGATTGAGGAAATATGAACACATTGTTCGGATCTTTCATGGAAGAGCACATGCTGTATAACGACATCGATGTGCTGCTGCATTTTGATTAGATAATGGCAGTTATGACTTTTTAATCAATAAACCCAGTCTTATAGATTTTGGTATGACCCCTGTGTGAGACACAGCATACTAAAATAGGTGCACCGTATTTACTGTACCACAGGCCAGCTGTTCATCGTTCAGAATTCTTTGCAGTTATCTGATAAGGTCATGAGGCTCAAGCTGAGAAAGAAAGTACAACTGAAACTCCTTCCTCTACATTACAATGTGTTTCCTCCTGTTTGTCATGGTTATGATTTTGTGTCTTGTTTCCTCTATTTGATTTCAATGCCGCTGTCGTTTCTTTAAGTTTTGATTTTCCACGCCCTCATGTGTCCTTTAAGCTCTCCTGTGTATTCCCCTTGTTGCAGTGTGTCTCCCTCTGTCTGTCAGTGTCTTCCCCTCTGTGCTTCCCCCCCCTCGTTACCTCACCTGGCCTCCCCCCTCCTCTCTCTCCTCACCTGTTCCTCGCCCCATCGCTAGTGTCTAGTGTATTTAAGCCTTTGTTCCCCATTCACCCCTTGTCGGTTCATTGCCTCTGCTCGTGTCATGTCCTTCTCGGGCTCCTTCTGTTCCCAGTCTCCCCATGGTATGTGTCCTTTGGATTTTGATTCTTGCATTCTGCATTTTTGATTTGAACTTTTGTTTTGATTTGTACTTTGTATTCTGGTTTGCACTTTGTTCAGCGCTCGCGTTTGCTACTTTGCTTTTGTTCTTTTTTTTTTTTTAGTCTAGTTTTGGTCTTGCTCCCTTTTTGTTTTCGTACTTCAGCTTGTTTAAATAAAGCTCGATCTTGGTTCCCCTCTATCCTGCCTTTGGTCTTGAGAAACTGCATTTGGATCCACCTCCTATGACCGTAGCTTTCCCCTTGAACCCCTGGCATGACACTGTTCAATGACTGAAATATCTATATGTTTTCCCCTTTGAGTTTAAACACCAAAAGGCAACTCTCCCCTGGCTTGAACAAACCTACCAAATAAGAAAAAAAAAAAAATGTCACTGTTCATCCACACAGGAGTCGGTCAACAATCACTGCACTCTTGTTGCACCTGAAGCACCAGCTCATGACTCTAATGCCAACATGAAGCTGATGTGTGTTCTTCATTCTTGTTCCAACATGTGACATGTTGCTGTCAGTGCTGCTTGTAGAGGCCTTTTGAATTTGACTCTCCATTCTGACAGATGTCCTTGTTGTATAAACAACCTTGGATTAACGAAAAATAGGTTCTTTCGAAAAGTTGTTAAATGAGCTTTCCTGAAACAAACGATATTTTAATTACTGCATGCCTTATCACAAACTAAAGCAAATGACTAAGAAAATACAGGTATGTCGAAGGTCAGCAAGACCACCTGATTTTGACTGATGACTGCGTTGACTTTTTAATCAGTAAACTGTGTTTGAGACTTTGAGATCTCTGTGTAAGATGCTGCATATGGATTGTTGCAACTGTTGTGCACAGATTTAAGTCAGTTTAATTTATAGAGCTCAATATCAGAAATGACAATTTGTGTCAAGGGGTTTTACAATCTGTACAGCAGAGAGTAGATTATCCAGTTTCGTTTTTTTTTTTTTTTCTTTTTCTAAATGATTGACTGAGCTAATAATATTGTGTCCAACGGGAGAGGTCAGACCAATTAACGCTGATGAGACTGCGGTTACACCGAACAGGAGCCTCTCTCCAATGAAATTGAGGGACAATGTGTTCATAGTAAAGAATTAGTTGTTAAAGGTAAATGTTTTATCGATATCCCTCTCAATGTCGATGGTAAATGTAGTTAACTGAGGCAATGAAGTCCCCAGTGTGTGGTGTCTTGATAGAGAAAGTTGTTTTTTTTTTTTTTCCTGAATGCACAGCCTGCATACATGTACCAGGATGCATTGCAGGCAACCTCCTGACACTCTACCCCTGAATACTTCCTAAACCTGCCCAGCACGTGCGGCGCCGTCCTGTTAAAATAATGCTTTTGCTGTTGATCACATGGCTAATTTGCATACAAGCGAGACAGGAAAGAAGGTTTGCCTTGGAGTGCCAGCTGGCACACCCTTGAATGTATTATTTGGATCTATCACGCCCGCTGGAGTCTCAGAAGTGGAGACTAGAAATCCAAACTGAAATGGCCCGTAGTTCTTTCGAGTGCCAGTAATGTTGCCCTCCCCGCCACCCACGAAGAGACATCCTTCGTATCCTTCAGCATAAACTGAATTCCAAAAGATGGAGATTAAGGTTGAAAATTGGTGAAGTTACTCTTCACCCTACTCTGAAGTGTGTTCTTTCATTTTCTGGGGGCGCTTGTCATCAGCAGTCAAATGATGTAGATATGTTTGGTTGTATGTTTCTCCACGCATCTCCAATAGACTTCAATACAGCTGACGCCACAATCTGGCACCAAAGCAAGATTCAGTGACATAATGAGGAACCTTCTTTTTTTTTTTTTTTTTTTTTTTAGGTTCCCTGCTTTGCAGCTGTAAGAAGCTGCTTTCATTTTTCACCTAAACTGGGATGCATGCACTACTTATTTAACACAGTTTTTTTGCTCTTTATTAGTTAATTTAATTTAACATCAAACACCACACCAAACACCAAATCTTCCATCTAATTCTGTTTCATAAGATCAACATCAAGGGTCACATTTCAAGTCTAATCACATGAATTTTTATTTAGAAAATCCCAATCACATTGCCTCAATGGGCTTTACAATATGTACAGTGAACGACATCCTCTGTCCTGAGACCCTCGATTTGAGTGAGGGAAAAACGTACCATCTGGATTTAAAAAAATAAAAATAAATAAAAAGTGTAAGAGCCACAGAGGACGGATCCCTCTCCCAGGACAGACAGACATGCGAAAGATGCCGCACGTACGGGACAGAACAACAAAATCACAGTTTACACATTGCATTGACAGAATATCTGCTACTTATGCGAAGTGTGTGGATCCAGGAGATGACTGAGCAGGACGACGCATTGTCAAGTGGTGCCAGAGCCACACGACCTCTTCTCCACCGTGGTGACGGGAGGAGAGCTACTGTACAGCACCAGCAGCGGCTGGTTGGCTCAGCTCGGCACACAGACTGGAAACAGGGGAAAAGCTAAACAACTTAATTTTATCCAAAAGCCTAGAAACATTTGATGCAAGGTTTTTTTTTTTTTTTTTTTTTTTTTTTCAGATGTTGAGCCAATGTGGATACATTTGCTCTCAAGATGTGTGATTTATTAAAGGAGACAGACTTTTTTTTTTTTTTTTTTTTTTTTGTAAATGCCTTGCTTGTATGGATACTACTTGAATAATAAACATTTGGTTTATAAGTCTGCATTAATTCAATCAGACTAGTTTATTCAATTCGTTCACACTGACTCAACGTGATAGAAAAACTTTGCATTAAATGTGACACTTTCCATTGAACTTAAGTAATACAACTAGATGGAAAATTAACAGGAAATTAAAATACTTTTTTGGCAAGATTGCAACTCGCACCTGCTTCAAAACATATCCTATAAGCGAAGAAATCTCACTCTACATCTCTACACAGGGCCCGGTCTCTATCACTGCATTCTAGTTGCACCAGTAGCACCAGGTGCTGCTCATGACTCTGATGCCAACATGCTGCTGATGTGTGTTGTTCATTCTTGTTCCAACATGATGGCTGTGAAAATACAATCTTTAATCTCCTTTGTTTCCTCTGTAAGCCTGTCAGAGTTCCTTGAAACGTTTTTGCACTTCTTCCACTCACTTCAAGACGGACGCGTCTATTTGTGATCAGATGAGCAGAGGGTGAGATTTTGCTTGAGGTGGCTTTTCGTCAAGGTCTGGTTATATTATAATTATGTGCGATGGCAGTGGCCTTTTTTAGATATGAAAGCTGTTACTGTTGGTGGCAGCGTGCCTGGTGAAGGCGAAGGCAGGGGAGTAGAAGAGAAGAGGAATACTTTCTCAGACTTGGGAACATTGGTGATATGCAGTACTTGAATGGGCCTATTCGGCATGTCACCAGTTTAAGGATACACCATGCTGTCCGATATTTCAAAGGAGGCTTTGGTGAAAGTTCAGTGCAGAAGCTCTTCTCTTTCACTTTCTGTCTTCCATTCCTCAGAATTAGCTTCTGGCATGTTTTCACATCGTCGCCCCCTCCTCCACCCCCACCAGTATATAAACTCTAGTGAATCTCTCCCTATGTTTTATCGGCATTTGGCTTCACATCGACGGAGTTTAATTGCCAAAGTATTGCTTACCTTGATAACACACTTCCACTTTGCATATTCGTATTGGAATACAAAGGGATGAAAGTGGTGTCAAGTGATGTTTTGCAACATCAGAGGGAAGCAGTCAGACACTCCATCACATCAATTCTTATGAAAGCGCCATATTTTCTTTTGGATCGAATATCCACCTGCTATAGTCCTGTTGCGACTGAACAGCATTTGTACCAAAGTAAAGAAAAATAAATGTTCTTTGTTCTTTCTTCTCGTCAAACTGATATCTGTAGTTTTAAAGGCATTTAGCAACACTTTCCTTCATGGCTTGTCGCCTCCTAATTCACTCCCTCCCCACACTGCAGCCATTCGCAGTTGCGTTTTCAACATTGGCCTGACCCTCCAGGCCATTCAGCTTGCCAAGCCACCAGGAAGTCTCCCAACAGCCAGTCCAGTCCAGGCCTGGCTGATATAACAGTAGTTCAGACAGTAGCTTACCCTGAACAGAAGACAACTCATCCTCAACATTCTCCTCCTCCCGATGAACCTTTCACCATGACATTTGCCAAACCACATGCTGCTATTTCATCACAGAGTAGATTAAGCCAGACATCTACTGCCTCCCGCATTACATTCAAATGTACATCACCTTGCTGCTATAGACTTGCACAGCTAAAGGGAGCACAGCTATTATTCACATGGCCTTGTTGAATTCGTTTGCATATAAAAATGCTTTTTTTTTTTTTTTTTGGTCATATTATGATTCTAAATTATTATATCTTGATGCTTTGTACAGTATACCAAATCTTTTTCGTGGTCAGGGTGTTTCCCTTTAGTTTGTCCATGTCTTGGATAACTAAGATTCCTGAAGGTTTCTCTTTTAACCAAGCTCATCAGCTGCTGCTGTTTTTGCACCGATGGACTAACTGCATCTTCAAAGACCAAGGGAGAGACTAATCGTGAAATCAACTCTTGCCATAATTTGTTTTGGGAGGAAAACCTCTCAGTCCACAGCACATGATTGGACTCCGCTGTGCCGTAACAATCACCAATGTAGATCACCAAAACAGTCATTAATTTATGTGGAAGTGCTACGGACTTTTACCTCTCAGAGTCTCATATGGATCCAGCCTGAACTAATTTTATAAACAAAGTACTTGCATTACCTGCATTTGGGTAAGAAGCACCATAATTTGTTCTTAATATTTGCCATCAGTCATGTAAGAGCTTTGAATGATTCACTTTTATAATGACGCATTTTGCGACTCATTTTGAATTTACATAAAATTGGAATAATTTCGCTGTCTACTGCTACGCACAGTAACTAGGGACATTTGATGCCAAGCACCTCCTCGACAGTCATTTTCCTACAGTACAAATGGGCCTATTGAGTACCTGTTGGACATTTTCCTGTCTGGATGAGACAAATATAAAGGCTTTCTTTAATAGCGCCTGGAATGATCACACCCCATATTTGTTACTCGGATTTCTGGTAACATTCATATCGCGGCTACATGCTGCATATCTTATTGGGCTGCAGCTTTGAGCAGTTTTTCTTCCCTTTTTTATCATGTTTTGTAACTTAGCTGAGAACACAAAATACAACTTACAAGCATGCCGCCCCTTTTCTACCTGCATTCATACAAATTATCAGATTGCCCAAAGAGTTTTCTAAAGAGGCAAAGTCATGTAAACCTTCCTGTGGACCACCCTGGGACCTTGCTTCAGAAAAAAAAAAAAAAACGAAATAGGTAGGAAGCGAATGGTAAGCGACAAAAAATTTTTTCGTATCCTTTTTGAATTGTGCACAGATATGTTTCCAGGCCGTCTTCATCAGAAACGTTAAGTCCAAATAGGAAGGAGATCGGGACCTTACTTTAGCTTAGGAAAGAGAGATTATTAGTTATTTCAGCTTTGTAAATTACATAACTGGAATTTTATATGTAATGTAGGTACGTTCATAACTGAAGTTATTTTAACCCAAACCATTTTCCTTAATCTTCCAATGTAGAATTGGTGACGTCTGCTTCCCTGGATGGTGACGTCTGCTTCCCTGGAAGTGGTGTGGCAATCAACCGTTGTCAGTCGTTTCGGTATGAAGATGTGCTGGATGGTTGTATACGGTTGTAATATAAAAGCAATTTTTTCAACTCAAGAAATATGCAGTTTGTCATAAAACTAATAGAGTATCACACAGTGAAAACACATGATTAAATATACCCAACAGTCAGGTGAGTGACATCTTATTTAATGCTCACCAAAACTCCATACCTGAAACACTGTAGAACCGGTCCTGTCAGCCCCTTCTGGCTCCCAGCACGCCAAATACAGCAGCCCAGTCAGTGGCTTCTGAGTATGAGTGCAAAGTGATTTGTTTTTAATTCATGTAAGGTAAGTGATTTCATGTGAGATAAGTACTGTCTGTGACACTGAAATGCGACAGATATCAGAAAGACTACTACAACGTTACCCCCCCCTTCACTATTTGATAATGCAGAAATGTAGGGGTAAATAATATTGATTGCAACACTCTTCATGTAAATGGAGAAATAATTGTATTTTCACGTTTTACATTTCGGATGTGTGATGTCATTGGCACTTGGAGTCAGTATAATTAGATGCCGGAGATATATGCCTCACCTGGGGCGTCTTCGTCCTCTCCCTGTACATCGGCCTGCTCACACAGGCACTGGAGTAGAAGGCTTGGCTGTTAGATTTATGCCGTTCCTCAGTCCATTAATGTCTCCTTTTTATGTGTCCATTTGGCATAGTGGCCACTCTGCTCACCTCGTTTAGACCGGATGCTGTTAGGACAGCGAGAGTCCTGTGCTGATTCAGGTACGCAGACGGAGAGGGAGGGTGGTTTGTTATGTTAGGGGAAGCCTTAGCATGCATCAGCGGCATATGATGAAATCACTGGACGTCTTCGTAAGTCCTTCTTTCTGCATGCTATTGTTAGACGCATGCTGGAGGAGTGTGTTTATAGCCCCGGTGTATGCACTTTGTACGTTTTTTGTGCGCACAGACGAGCGAGTCTGTTTACATGCATCTTGTGTGTGCCACTGTGCAAGAAGCCCATTTATTTTGATTAATGCTGTACAAGTTAATTTCACACATGGCAGCAAGGAGGACATTTTTTTTTTTTTTTAATTTTGTGGACTTAAATAGCCAGAATTCCTGTAATGTGACGCTCATTTTAGCCAAAGCAGTCGTGGTTCCCAAACCCTTTCTCGGGAAATTTACTGCACCCACTCTCGAATAAATTTTTTTAGAAACCATTATTGATTTGGGCAAAACATAAGATAATTTGCTAATGTGATATTACTGAGTGCATGATTTCTTACACTTTAAAATTAATTTTAGCCACAAGGCTTTCCACAAGGAAGATAGCTTTACCTTAATGACTTTGTCACGTCACTTCCTGGACTCTGTTATTTTGTGCATGTTTTGTACTCGGCCCATCTTGTGCTTGGCATGTTGTTTTTGCTGTCTAAATGTATCCTGCCAACCGTAGTCTTTATTTCATTACCGGCCTAAAAGCATTCTCGTTCCCTTAAAATGGAAACGAATCGGATTCATTCAGCTTTGGTTCCCTTTCACGTTCTCCCCTTGTCACTCCCCACTAGCAATGGTAAATGGACGGCACTTTCCTCCTAAGCAGGACACAGCACTTCACACTGTGTCCCATTCGCACATGTACTCAGTTGCACCGATAGCAGCAGGAGGGAGCAATTTGAGGTTCAGTGTTTTGGCTCAAGGACACTTTGATGTGTAGCAAGTAAGAGCCACGATCGAACCACCAACAGACTGCGTTCTCCACTTCCTGAGCTACGCCTGCTGCATCCATGCCACACAAAGGGAGCCTGCCCCACAGCTTTTAGCACCACTGTACTAAAGATTATCAAAAATAACAGGCCAGAGTATTTCTCTGGGAGCAGCACTTGTTAACTTGCTAGTGTTGAAGAGAAATTTGCTCTCAGTTGTTTCCCCTTCCATTATTACATTCAAGATAAAAATTACTTCTGCAAAAAGCTCCATTATTGGCAATTAGATGGTCTCTGCTCAGGTAAAAACGAAGACTATTAGGTGGATTTGTACATTTAACGCAGAGTAAAATGTTGGTACTGTCTTCAAACCATGGAAACATTCACATTTTATAGATTTCAAACATTCCATGCGTCATCTCGTGTTTACATTATGTGACTTTCATATCAGGAGCTGGACGGCAAGGCTGCCAAGCCAGTGACCGCAGTTTGAGACTGCATTACAACAAAAATGTTACCTAAAATAATGTCAAATTTCAACAATTCCGTTTTGGACATGGTATTTTCTGGTATTTGGGTTGCAAAACCTGCCTTGTTCAGCTTTAGGGCTGCAGCTATCGAATATTTTTAGTTATTTGGTGTCGGCTATTACACTCCTGCAATTTAACACAAATTAGTTTCCACATCTTAACATAATATCTAACGTTAGTCATACCAACATCAGGCTACAGTCTCCACAAATACCATACACGCTAACTAGCGATGGAAGGCTAAGTTAAATTAGCTAGCATCAATGTCTACGCTAGCTTGTGTCAGCGACGCTCGGTGCGCTGGTGTTAACAACTGGATGCTTTCGGTTCAGATGTTGAATCATTGTTGATGTGCTGTTGTGGTACGCCAGTTCTGCTTTGCAGTAGACACGCTGCACTTTGTTATCTTCATTTTTACGTGTGAAATGATCCCAAACTTTGGACATTCTCTGACTTTTACGAACAGTTTCTTGGTCCTCCACCATCGCGCTGACTCAATTCTGAACGTAGTGGTGTGTGTCCGCAATAACAGTCTGTGTGGAAAAATGACCCCTGAGCTAAGTAGGCCACATAACACGGGTGATAGGAATTAAACGAAGACTCGAGGCAGAGATTTTTCTTCGAACATTTTTTGTAATCGAATTATTCGAGTTACTCAAGTAATCGTTGCAGCTCTACATT
>OMLP01029366.1:0-11538 GCA_900302685.1 Spondyliosoma cantharus | reverse complement strand
AGGAGCAGCCGGAGCGGAGTGTCTGCAGGCCGGCAGAGTCCCGTCAGCCTCCCGCTCCACTCATCACCACATCTGGTGCACAGCTGGATCCTCCGGCGGGCCGGACACGAACCGAGTCAAGGTGCTGCAGGTGAGCCACGACCGGAAGCTCACCAGGTGTGTCTTCAAAATAAAACCCTAACGCAAATATCTGCCTCTCTGACGTCATGGATGGAATTTTATCATGAGAGTGAACCGCCGTGTGCTGACGTCACTGACTGATTATTGATGGTCTATATCATCCTGTTTGATTAAAATTCAGGTTATAAATGGCGTTTTATTTTGAAATGCTCCGGAAGTTAGAAAACTGCTGATTCAAATATAAGATGTTTTTTATCATGTTTATTTCAAATTGTGCAGAATTATTGATTTTATTTTATTTATTTCATTATATATTTATTTTTACACTTAGAGAAAAAAAACGTTTTGTTCATTTTATTTTATTTATTTTTTGTGGTGAAAGTTTGTTTTGAACTTTATTTTGAAAGTTTGATTAAATCTTAAATAATGTTTTTAATGTCTTTCTCTGAATCAAAGTTTGTGACAATCAGAAGTTTGAATGAAGCAGCTGAAGTGTTTTGTGAAGCTTCTGTGAGTCTGAAGGTAACTATAGTTAATTGATTAGTTAGTTGATTAGTTAATTGATTAGTTAGTTGATTAGTTAATTGATTAGTTAATTGATGCATCCACAGTGTTTGTTTGTGAGCACAGTTTTATTAGAAATCAACAGCTCTTTGTGATAAAAAAGTGATTTTATTTCCTGATTGATCGTCCCACACATTCTACATTGATCAGATGTTTTTATAATATCCAGGTATTGATCCTCCATCCAGACTGAAACCTTCAGCAGAACTCATTGTAATCTGATTACTGGAGAACGTTACAGAACCGTGAAACAGATTAAATCATAGAAACAAGATAAAATAAGATATTTTCTACTTCAGCAGGAAGTGACACTCAGAGAACAGTTTCCTGTTTCCTGTTAAACTGAATAACATTTCTGAACAAAACACAAACATCCGTTAGATTTACCTGCAGGTTACCGTGGCAACAGCAGTGATGTGACCCTCGTTAAACTTACAAACTGTTTATTAATGACCGGAACAAAATTACTGTGCCTGGAAGAGTTCAGCTTACAGATTATTATTAATCTAAATAAAAATCAATTAATAATTTTGATCAAATCTCTTTCTGATGTTCAGTGAAAACACATCCGAACATCCACCTGCTCTGAACCAAACACACCTGGAGGAGGAGTCAAACTGTTTGCTGCTGAACTCTTCTGATCTCTTTAAACATTGACTCGACCTTCATCCTGACGTCGTCACACAGAACAGAACAAACGCTTCAGACCGCCAACGAGCCAACAAAGCTCAGAGATCCTCAGAGATCCTCTGTTCCCTGTTCCATGTTTATCTCCAGTGTCACATAATAATTAATAATTAATAATTAGCACTACAACCACAACTACTGTGTCTCTACTGAAGCGGATTAAGGGTCCTGCTGGTTCCGTCCAGTCCATCAGGAACAGGAACACCTGTCAATCAAAACAGAGTCACAAACTATTAATGAGAACATTTATACAAAAACACACTGAAATCATAAAGGCTGTTTTTTGAATAATAATAAACTGTTTCACAACTTAAACACAAGCTCAGTGACAGTGAACACCTGGTTCCTCTCACCTGCAACTCTGAGTCCTCCTCACTCCTCCAGGCCCTTCTTGGATCCGTCCCTGGTTTTGGCCCTCAGCTTGTTCACCTGGGACTCTGCGATGTCGGCCCTCTCCTCCGCCTCCTCCAGCTCATGCTGCAGCTTGCGGAGTTTGGCCATGTTGGTGTTTGCCGCCTCCTCGGCTTCCTCAGCGGCATGTTTGTAGGACTTGACCTTCAGCTGCAGCTTGTCCACCAGGTCCTGGAGGCGACTCATGTTCTTGCGGTCCTCCTCGGTCTGGTACGTGAGCTCCTTGATGCGGCGTTCATACTTGCGGACCCCCTTGATGGACTCCGTTCCCCTCCTCTGCTCCGCCTCCAGCTCGCTCTCCAGCTCTTTGATGCGAGCCTCCAGTTTCTGGAGCTGCTTCTTACCGCCCTTCATGGCGATCTGCTCGGCCTCGTCCAAGCGGTGCTGCAGGTCTTTGATGGTCTGCTCCATGTTCTTCTTCATGCGCTCCAGATGGGCGCTGGTGTCCTGCTCCTTCTTCAGCTCCTCGGCCATCATGGCTGCATCTGTGATGGCCTTCTTTGCCTTCTCCTCAGCGTTGCGGTTCTCCTGTATGGCCTCCTCCATCTCATTCTGCAGGTGCAGCAGGTCTGCTTCGTGCTTCTTCTTCTGGTTGATCAGGCTGGTGTTCTGGGAGTGCAGGAGCTGCATGCGCTCTGTAGCATCAGTCAGCTCCTGTTCAGCCAGTTTACGACTTCTCTCCGTCTGTTCGAGTGCAGCCCTCACCTCCTCCAGCTCGGCCTGGGTCAGATTGTGTCTTCGTTCCAGCAGAGCGACGTTCTCTCTCAGGTCATCGTTGACATGCTGTGCATCATCCAGCTGCAGCTGAGAGTCCTTCAGGAACGCCTGGAGGCTCTTCAGCTGCTTCTGAGCATCAGCTGCCTGCCTGTTAGCTTGGCTGAGCTGGATCTCCATCTCATTCAGGTCTCCTTCCATCTTCTTCTTGACTCTCAGGGCCTCATTGCGGCTCCTGGTCTCCGACTCCAGAGAGGACTGGAGCGACTCCAGCATCCGTTGGTAGTTCCTCTTCGCCTGCTCCATCTCCTCATCTTTCTCAGACACTTTTCGCTCCATTTCAGCCTTCACCTGGTTGAACTCCAGCTGGGCTCTGAGGATCTTGCTCTCTTCATGCTCCAGAGAACCTTCTGCCTCCTCCAGTGCCGACTGAAGCTCTCCTCTTTCCTGCTCCAGCTGCTTCCGGATCTTCTCCAGCTCATGAGCGCTCCTGCCGCCCTCCCCCAGCTGGTCGGTGAGGTCAGAGATCTCCTCTTGGAGGTTCTTGTTCTCTCTCTTCATCGTCTCCAGTTGGTCCAGGGACTCCTCATAGGCGTTCCTCAGTTTGAAGAGTTCAGTGCTCAGAGACCGAGCCTCCTTCTGAGAGGCCTCCAGCTCACACTGTGACTCCTCAAACTTCTGCTTCCACTCTGCCATGACTTTGTCAAAGGCTCTTTGCTTTTTGTCCAGGGCTGCAGACGCTGCGTTGGATCTCTCCAGGTCCAGCATTAAGTCTTCAATCTCATTTTGGAGGCGGTGCTTGGTCTTCTCGAGGGATGAACACTTTGCGTTCACGGCCTCGATGGCCTCCTCTGCCTCCTGCAATCTTTGAACTAGTTTCTTCTTTGCTTCTTCTAGTTCCTCTGTCCTCTGGATCCCATCAGTCTCATATTTTGTCCTCCATGCTGAGACCTCTGTGTTGGACTTGGACAGAGCTCTTTGCAGCTCAGCTTTGGCTTCCTGCTCCTCTTCAAACTGCTCTCGGAGCAGGTCGCAGTCGTGGCGAGCAGATTGTACAGCGTGAGCGAGGGCGTTCTTTGCCTTGACTTCTTCCTCCAGCTGTCTGCGCAGATCTTCTACCTGCTGGTTGTACGAGTTCTTCCCTCTGGTCAGCTGAGATATCAGACACTCCTTCTCCTCCAGCTGCCGTCCAAACTCTCCGTTCTCAGTGAGCAGCTTGGCCCTCTGGGTCGTCAAGTCATTGATGGTCCGCTGAGCTTCCTCGTGTTTGCTCTTGTACTCGTTCATGTTGTCTTCCATGGTGCGACACATCTTCTCCATGTTTGACTTGGCCTTCACCACACTCTCCATGTTAGAAGACAAGTCGTCCAGCTCCAGCTTCAGCTCACTCTTTTCCTTCTCCAGCTTCTGCTTCACACGCTGCAGGTTGTCGAGCTGTTCGCCCAGTTCGGCGACGCTGTCAGCATGTTTCTTCCTCAGGGAGGCAGCGGTGGCCTCGTGATGGAGGGTCGATTCCTCCAGTTCCCTGCGCAGCTTCTGAAATTCAGCATCTCTCTTCTTATTTAGCTCCACCTGAGCTGATGTTGCTCCACCTGCCTCCTCTAGGCGCTCGCTGATGTCCTCCAGCTCACGGGAAAGATCTGAGCGCTGCTTCTCCACTTTGGCCCGGGCTGCTCGTTCAGCATCCAGCTCCTCTTCTAGTTCCTCAATTCTCGCCTGGTTTTCTTTCAGCTTCTTCTGGAGCTGAACCGACGCGACCTGCTCGTCTTCCAGTCTTGAAGTTATTTGGACGGTCTCAAAGTCTTTCTTTTTCAGTTTTTCTTCCAGCTGCTGCTTGTCATTTTCTAAGTCCATCACACTCTCCTGGGTCAGTTTCAGGTCTCCTTCGAGCTTCCTCTTTGAGCGCTCAAGGTCCATCCTGACTTTCTTCTCTTGCTCCAGTGACCCCTCAAGATCATCCACCTGTTGCTCCAGCTTAGCTTTGGCTTTGGTCAAGCTGTTTACTTTGTCTTCCTCGCTCTGAAGATCATCCAGTGTCTGCTGGTGAGCCTCCTGTAGTGCCTTCTTCTCTTTGGTTAGCTTCATGATGTTTTCATCCTGCGAGGCCATCTCCTCCGTCAGGTTTTTCACTTTATTTTCTGTGGCATGTTTCTCTTTCTCGACCTTGGCCAGAGTCAGCTCCAGATCATCGATATCTTTCTTTACCTCAGAGCATTCATCCTCGAGCTTCCGCTTCTTAGCTGTGAGATCTGCGTTCAGCTCCTCTTCGTCCTCCAGTCTCTCTGTCATCTCTTTCAGCTTGGCCTCCTGTTGAATCTTGCTCTTTATCAGCTGTTCACAGCGTTCTTCAGCGTCCGTCAAAGTGTCCTGTTCAGACTGAATCTGCATAGTCAGGTCGTTCTTCTCTTGGAGAAGAGTCACTATTTTCTCTTCTAGTTCCTTCCGTCTTGTTTCTGATTTTTCCAGAGCTTCTTTCAACTTGTTGAACTCATCCTTCATGTTGGCCATCTCCTTCTCGGACTCAGCACTCTTCAGCAGGGGCTTGATCTTGAAGAAAAGCTTCATCCAGGGCCAGTTCTTCACACCCAGGAAAGAGCGAAGGTTCCACTGGATGACCATCAGGGCGTCTCTGCGCTCCACAAGCTTAATGAACTGCGCCCTCATGAGGAGCGCCCGAGCGTTGGCCTGGATCCTGGTGATGATTCGAGAGAGTTGCTCATCTCGCATCTCCTCCAGCGTCCCCAGCAGGCCGGCTTTAAAGAAGACTTTGGTGTGGCCAAACTTATACTGAGTGTGGTCGATGTCCAGGGATCCCAGTAACTTTTCAGCACTCTTCTTGCAGTCGATGAACTGGCCTTCAGGGATGGCAGAGGCATTCAGGATCCTGTACCGCTGTTTGAAGTCTCCATAGAGGACCCTGTTGGGGAAACCTTTCCTGCAGATTCGGATGCCTTCCAGGACACCGTTACAGCGCAGCTGGTGCATCACAAGGCAGTTGTCCATGACACCTGGAATTTTTTTCTCATTCGGGATCAAACAGCGGACAAAGTGGGGATGTGTGGTCTTCAGGTTGTTCATCAGCTTGTTCAGGTTCTCCCTGTGGAGTGCAGACACGGTCTGGAAGGAGGAACCCTTCTTCTTGGCTCCTTTGCCACCTTTGTCACCACCGTCAGTTCCTGCATAGCTTGAAAACAAAAGACTGAGAAGCTTCAGAGACGATTTCTGGTAAAGACCAACCACAGTTTCATTCAGGGGGTCTTTGTTTTTGACCAGCCAGTTGGAGATGTTGTAGTCCACCGTGCCAGCATAGTGAACCAGGGCAAAATGAGCCTCTGCTTTCCCCTTTGCTGCTCTCGGCTTTTCAAACATCTTGTTCTTGCCCAGATGATTATCATAGAGCTTGGACTTGAAGGTCTGGTCGCTGGCTTTGGGAAACATGCACTCCTCCTCCAGAATTGACAGGATCCCCAGCGGCTTCTCAATGAGGTCAATACAAGCCTGTAAGTCCATCCCAAAGTCGATGAACTCCCAGTCGATGCCTTCTTTTTTGTACTCTTCTTGCTCCAGAACGAACATGTGATGGTTGAAAAACTGTTGCAGTTTCTCGTTGGTGTAGTTGATGCACAGCTGCTCAAAAGTGTTGTAATCAAAGATCTCAAATCCGGCGATGTCGAGCACTCCAATGAAGTGCTGACGAGGCTGCTTGGTGTCCAGGGAGTGGTTGATTCTCACCACCATCCAGTTGAACATCTTTTCATACACTGACTTGGCCAGAGCACCGAGGGAGTAGTTGACCTGGTCCACACTCTGTCCTTTGGTGACGTATTCATTTCCTACCTTGACTCTTGGATGACACAGCCCTTTGATGAGGTCAGCAGAGTTCAGCCCCATGAGGTAAGCTGATTTATCAGCAGCTTCCGTCCCGTCCGGCTCAGCCTGCTCTTCACGCTGCTTCTGTTTGAACTTCATGTTGCCGTAGTGCATGATGGCGCCTGTCAGCTTGTAGACGCCCATTTTCTCCTCTGGAGTGAAGCCGAGCACGTCGAAGGCGCTGTCCGTAGCCATTAGCTCCTCTGAGTCGTTGATGGAGGCGACCGTTACCTCTCCTTGGGAGATGTAGGAGTAGTCATACGGGTTGTTGGTGATGAGCAGCATGTCTAGCAGCTCTGGCTTCTGATTGGACAGGATCTGGTAGAAGATGTGGTAATTCCTCTCAGCCTTGAGCTGAAAGGTGACGCGTGACTTCTCCAGCAGGTACGTCTCGACGTCAGCAGACGACAGCTTGCCACTCGTACCAAAGTGAATTCGGATGAATTTTCCAAAGCGAGACGAGTTGTCGTTTCTCAGTGTTTTGGCGTTGCCGAAGGCCTCCAGCGCAGGGTTTGCCTGGATGATTTGATCCTCCAGTGTCCCCTTGCTGGTGTCTTTTTTTCCGCCACCGACTGCAGCAATGCTGGCAAAGTACTGGATGACTCTCTTGGTGTTGACAGTCTTCCCAGCGCCAGATTCTCCGGTGATGAGGACAGACTGGTTCTCCCTATCAGTCAGCATGTACTGGTAGGCATTATCAGAGATGGAGAAGATGTGGGGTGGAGCCTCGGTCCTCTTCTTCCCTCTGTAGGCTGCCACCACCTCAGAGTCGTACACAGGAAGCCACTTGTAGGGGTTGACGGTGACGCAGAAGAGCCCAGAGTACGTGTAGATCATCCAGGCGGCATAACGCTCTTTGAGGTTAAACAGCACGGCGGGCTCGTGGAGGAAGGTGAACATCGCCATGTCTTCGATTTTATCAAATTTAGGTGGATTTTGGGGGTGGACGTCCACCTCCTTCACAGTGGCAGTTGTGCCATCCTCCTTCTTGACCGTCACCATCCCTCCATCTTTATTCTGGATCTGTCCCTTCATATATTCCACCTTATCGTCGACTACGAAGCATTCGGTCTTGATGTCAAACGCTCTCGTCTGGGCCTCCAGACGCTCCCTGTCCGACTTCCTCAAGTAAGGAGCTGCCTTCCCGAACTCGGCCATCAGAGCGTCACCCATGGTGGAGGCTGGAGGTTCAGATCCGTCTGAGAGGAGATCTGCAGCCTCCTCACAGCAGGCAGCTGCTTATAAAGACTCCCTGTGGACCAAATTAGGAGATAACTACTGAGAAGAAGACACAGAGGCTGAGACTAAATCTGTCTCGGGACGTGAGCCAGCATGAGGGCAGATTCAGGACCTTTGGCTGTTAACGTCCATTTTAGGAAAAGGAGTGTTTGACTGCTTATCTGCAGCTGATAGACGCCTCACACGTCTCCATTTAGACTCTACTGTCTCCTCAGCTCATCCAACAGCTTCATCAGAACTGCACCAAACTGCGTTCAAACAAACAGGTGCTTCACATTATTGGCAGTAAAAGTATCATTACACCAAATACTATAAATATCATTTCAACTAATGATTGAGTCCCAAACATATTCTACTAATACAATGGAAAAAAACAGAGAAAACCATTTTTGACTATTTTTTTATTTACCGTAATGTTTGAGTGGAAGGTTAAATAAAGACTGAATGACTAAAGAATCCACATGTGGGTGATTAACTCTTATTATTCTTTTTAACAAGGTGTTTTGATGAAAAATGCAAAAAGGAAAGACATATATAGTAATAAAAACAAGAATACAGACATTAACGTTAATAACGACGTTATTATTTAAATCTAAACTTAATTTATAATCTCTGTTGAGCTTGTTGTTTGGTTTTCATTGTCTTTCGTCTCACGTTTATTTTAAGTTACTGAATACGTCTGATTGATTACATTTCTAAATGAAGGAACTCAGCAGAGGATCATATCATTTGTTCAAACCTTGTTCAGATTCAGACAACTTTATTTTGTTGTTTTGTGGACGAGAGAGGAAGTTTTGATTCTCTTCACCCAAACTACAACAGACCTGCTGCTGTCTTTTCTGCTAAGCTAACACTGTTAGCTCAGCAGAACTAGGAGGACTTTATATCATCAGGCTGAGTTCTGGATGTTGGACCCGCTGCAGCAGACGAGTCCGATACGAGGCGTGTTTGGTGACTGACTGAAGTGTCTGGTGTCTCGTTATCTCTGACGGTCTGGACTCATCAGCTCTCAGCCTACAAATAGAAACCAGAGAGTCTTGAATCAGTTTTTATCTCAGTCGTAGAGCGACAGCAGGACGATGCTGCAGACTGAAACACCGTCAGCTCTTCTGACAGAGTTCAGGATCCAACCTCAGTACTTCTTTATTACCAACAGTACTTTTCCTTCAGCAGAACTAACCTGCGTACTTCTTCACCTCTGACTGGTCAGATACATTTACCTGTAGTGAGCATGAACACAACAGATGTCACATGTGTGTTCAGCTGAGCTCTGACGACTCTGACAGGATCGTTAGTCACTAATTTACTTTATATCATCGACTCTGAAGTTTCCACTGTGAGACGTGTAAATTAACCCTTTAAAGTGTTTCTAACCTTTTATGTTGTTGACAAATGAACTGAAGAGTTCTTTTCACACATAAATACAAAACTCATGAATCAAATATAAAATACACGGCCGTCATCAGGAGATTATAAAAGTGATGAACTTCACTCTGATCAGGGTTAGTGTCAACAACAAGTAAAGACTGAGAGTCGACTCGTCTGAACGGAACAGTTTCATGTTCTTTAACTGAATGGTTTAAAAGGATTAAAGAGATTTTTCACTTTAATTTGACTTAATCTGTTTCAGAACCAGAATTTCCTTTATTTGTCCAGCAAATGGGGAAATTTACATAATGTTTTACACTGTGAAGAGTAAGTTTGACACCAGCCACACACACACACACACACACACACACACAGTGTTTAGAATAGCAGCTGGTTATCTTCATGTTATCCAAGTGTCGTCTGATAAACTGATCACTGAGTCACTTCAGATGATCAATACATGAACAGCCAACACTTTAATTCACCTTCTTGAATCGCAGGGCGTGTTTTTTGTTTTGTGGACTAAAATAAAAAGTCTTATCGTGTCATTATAGGAAACATGATATCATCGACGGTGATGTCGTGGTTTCTCTCTTGTGACAAAAGTGTCGGCTAAATGTTCTAAATGTAAAGGTAAATTATAGAAGTTACAGGTCTGTTGAGTTTCATTTGACTGAGCCTACAATTAAAAGTATTGATTATATCTCATAATGTATCAGACTGTGATCGTCTGTTTCTGAGTCCAACACTGTCGTTTATTTACACAGAATCAGGCTGTTTAACTGTTTACAGAGGTGATTTACAGCATGTTTGAAAGTAACTGATAAGTAGTGCGATAAGTAATATATTGCTCTACACAGACAGTGATATTGTACTGTGATATCTTACTTTATAGTAACCTGCTCAACACTGATGTTTGTTGTGTGGGTTTATTCCCAGTGTGAAAGGAGCTGAAGTGACGAGTGAAGTGAAACAGGTGATGTGTTCGATGTTCTCAGGTGAACAGACGTCAACGGTTCAACACCTGAACATGAGAACTACAGCTGCTACATTCTGAGAGAAACCAGGTGAAATAAGAGTCAACAGTTTTATTAAAATCTGTATTTTATAAAAGAAAACATAAAAATATTATATGTCATATGTGCAAAAGTCACATTCTGTGTGAAACTGTGCAAGTTTTAGAATTAATCCTCTTCTTTCATTTACAAAGAGGAACAATAGTTTTTCATCATTCACCATCAACCCAAGAGCATCATGGGAAAATAATGTGTAAACATTCAGAATGGATTTATTTAAAGTTTGCATGAAAAAAGAAAACTGTCTTAGTGAATACCTCTGTTGACTGCTAACATGCTAACATGCTAACTGTAGCCAGTCTCTGTGTGATCTGTTGACAGGGTTACTCAGGGATTCACTGAAAGGGGACAAAAAGTGCTCTAAGCTAGCTAGCTAACAGTGAGCTAACTAGCTAGCTAGCTCACTGGCTCAGGCGCTAGTGTGACAGGAAGTCCTCACAGTTGAGTAAAACCTGTATCAGTGTGTCGTCCTCCTGACTGTGTAGACACCAGTTTAAACTCTGACAGAGGAGCTTTAATTAAACTGCTAATAAGCTATGTTAGCTTCCTCTGGTCCAATCAGAGGGCAGCTCTGTCAGGACAGTTTGCTGATGACATTGAAATAAACGGATTTAGCTTCAGAATATTTCTGTTTTAAATGATGCAAGACTGAAAGTTTAAAACCACTGGAGCGTTTAACATCTGAAACATCGGAAGGTTGTTGGTTCGATTCCCCTGGTTAAATGGGAAAGATACTAAACCGCAAACTGCTCCTGATGTGCTGGTCGGCACCATCAGTGTGTGAATGAATCACTGTCAGTCACTTTGGACAGAAGCGTCTCATAAATGTAAATGCATGTTGGAGATAAACCCTGAAATTTGAAGTCAAAATCATCTGATTGAAACCAAAAACATGATTTTCTGTTTGATTCATTTGTTTTTAAATCTCATCTGCAGACGTCATGAAGTCACTAACATATTTTATATTGATGTGATCAGATGTATTTCATTGATCCGTATCTACAGATGGGAAGGAAACTTTAAATATCAAAACTACAGCAGAGGAGGTCAAAGCTCAGACAGGAAGCAGCACCATGTTTGTTTTCACTGACAGGAAATGATGGACTTAACTGTCAAAATAAGACACAGGTTATTGTTCTCTGATCACATTCTCCTCTCAGGTGAGTTCACAGGTGACATCAGCTGATTCAGGACAAACATCTTGCAGCTGCAGGTCAAAGGTCACGAGCTGACAGCATCCTGATGTCACCTGACTGAAGGAGGAGCTGCTTCATGATTGGCTGCCGACTTCTCAGCAGTCAGTGCGTCTCAGGTGAGTCTCAGGTATATTCTCAGGTTTGGCTCAGGTGTTTCAGATGCGTCTTACATGTGTCATAGGTGTGTCTCAGTTGATCTCATGTAAGTCTCAGGTGAGTAACGTGTGTCTCTGGTGAATCTCGGGCGTGTCTCAGGTAAACACTCAGGTGTCAGCAGAGCGACATGCGTTTGC
>OMLP01029365.1:4110-20257 GCA_900302685.1 Spondyliosoma cantharus | reverse complement strand
ATTGATTGTTTAGTCTATAAAATGTAAAAGAAAAAAAAGCAGAAAAAAATGAAAAATGATCTTGAAATTAATCTGTCAAACTAAAAGCCCAAATCCCCAAAGACATCTTACATGACAAAAGCACCAATTCTGGAATCAGCTAATGCTTGACATTTGTGCTTGAAAAGCAGTTCATTTTAAATTAATCTACTAAATTATAATTGACTAATCTTTGCATCTTTATCTAAAACCAATATATAGCTCTATTTTATGGAAAAAGTAATTTCCTTAAACAGCTAGGCACAGTAGGTTTTAGCAAACATGCCTAAAACAGCGATAACTACTGCATTTATAAAGGGACTATTCTGTGTGGCATAAGGTGTATTAATGAACATTTGGTGCTCTACTCGAGTGTGTCATCACTAACAGCGTACAGTACATGTTAATGATAACAATGGAATATCTCACACAGCGCACAGTTTGGCTCGTCAATGTGTTTTAATAATTTCTGGACACCAGCGGAGCTCCGTGTCAAAGCAGAAGATGATGTCAGCCTTGCTACACGGGCGACACTTGTTAGTAGGATCGATTCATTGTTAGTTTGGATCTTTACGTGGTTTTGTTGATGACGAAAACAGAGAACATTAGCCCAAAAAAAACGTTAATGCTTGAGTTTGGCCGATTTCGCCCAGGGGCATTTCAGCAAAGCAGATGCTTGTTGTCAAGAGGAATAACACAAGGCATGGAGATGTAACATGCCTTCCAGCTGGGTGAGCAGCCCATCCTATCGCAGAGCGGAGCGGCATCCCCCCTGGGAATTGTGCTTATGCATCAACCACAACAAAGCACTTAAAGAGCAAACTAGCAGGGCTTAAGTCAAATTACAGAAAATTGCTAGAAAACAGGCAGAATATACGCAAACAACGAGCAGGGGCAATTACAGTCACAGGGCCGCTGACTGCCGGCTCAGCCCTCTTCGTAATGACTTGATCCCATTGGACAGATAAGGAGCCGTCTGCTGTAAATCACTATCTTTACACCACTGGCACAGTCCCCGCTTTCTCAACACCCTATAAGCTGCTTTCTCTCTGTGCCGGAGGACATCTGATGCCATTAAATCCTTAAAGGGCTTCGCCTCTCAGTTCTCTGCGCCGTGTATCCGCACTGGGAGGAAAACCGCGGGATCCCACTGCTCTGTTACTGCTGACCTGGTGGCAAACGCGACCGATAAGAGCTTCTTGAGAGACAGCGGTAACAAAAGAGACACGCAAACAGCGACAGGACACAAATAACACCTTTGGGTCATCCATTTAGGATCTTTCAGTAATCCTTTTGTGGCGAGAAGTCCGCCGGGGCCAAAGGAACAGAAAGGATGTGGCTGGTGAGCGGTACAGTAAGCAGCATATGAAGGAAATATTAGAAACATCCTTAGAGAAAGCATCAAACAGAACAGTAGCCCCCAGCAGTAATCACAGGCTTTGCTCTGTAATGATGGAGAGGAGCAGGATAATACCACGGCAGACTGTGGGACCCCCCGCTGCCGTACGGTGTGTGTTGTGTGTGTTACTTATTCTATATTTAAAAATCTTGTCATAGATGAAGACGCGGCTTCGCGGAGCGGAGCGCTTCCTTCGGGCCGCTCTCAAATTGTTTTTCCGCGTTTCGCATCCTGACTGTGAATCTGTCGAATCTATCACGTATCCTGGCTGTTCCGTGAATTTGCTCACCCGGAGCCTTGTTAGAATTGTTGACTAATTAGTTCAGGACATGCAGTCGTGTTATCCCGTCTCCCCCGTTTGCTACCGTAAGTGTGGAAATTACGCAATCGTGACTAATATACGGTTTGAGAAAAGCGAACGCAACACAGATTATATTGGCGAGGAGATAAATGATGCGAGGTGCATCGAGGGATTACTCCCCGAGGAAAGATGTGTTTCTCGGTAATCCTGAAGTTTCAGCGTCTTTTAAACACCCTCTCACAGCTTGTGTAAAAATTTAGACCATGTGTGTCTATTTTTGGAGGTGTGGAAAATTGAAGGTACACAGCTGTGAAGCTCCAGAAATGTTTCGTGGACTATTAGACTTGGGGGTGAGAAGATAATAACAGAATTTTCATTTTTGGGTGAATTTATCCTTTAAGATCTGTAATCTATAAGTTGCATTTATATCCAGGTAATTAGTCAATTTAATTTAGAGTTAGAGTTTTGGTCATATTTTTATCACCGAGTATGAAGCTAAATGTCGATCTAATGAATAAGTGATCATGTTTTGTTCAACCCCTTCTGTCTTCAGTTGTTCGTCCTGTCACTGTATAGGCCTATGTTGTGTCACGTGTCATCAGTTAGGTCCGTTTTGTCTTCGTTGAGGTTTGCTCGGTCACTCAGTTCTTTTCGTGCGGCTTGCTTAGCCCATAACAGTTATCGTTCAGTGCATGTTCAGGTTAAAGGGGCTCTGTGGCACTTCTGTGTTCCGCTGGAAGCCGTTCGTTAGCGGACTTCCACGTACGAGCTAATGTTGTTCACTACTGTTGCTCTTTGCTAGCGGAGCAGAGGGAGGCAGCGAGACGAGGCACTCGAGAATGACAATAAAAGTCACATCCTTTGGACTGTTGTGAAAAAAGTCCCTCGCAAAGAAACCCAGTCGAGCAGCGTCAAACAACTCGAACAAGATCGTGCGCAGGCTTGTGCAGGCGGCAGACAGAGACGGGGAAGGTCTAATTTTTCAAGTCACGTTACAACCCACTCACATGTGGGCAATAAAAAAGTGATTGATTTTGGTATATCAAGCCCCATTAAAGTTTAAAGAATTCGCCAGTTAATTGTTGATTGATTTGACAGAAAATTGTTTAGACAACTAATTAAATTAAACGCCCCCCAAAACATTCAGTTGCTCCATAGCAGATCCAGCTGAGAGACACTCTGCAGCTCCTACAGGTGCGTCGCTGACAGTGTCCTGACCGGCTGCATCACCGCCCGATACGGCAGGCGCACGGCCCTCAGTTGTAGAGCTCTACATAGGGTGGTGAAAACTTCCCAAACGCATCACCGGGGCCGAGCTGCCATCCATGCAGAACCTCCACACCCAGCGGCACAAACTGTTCTAACTGCTGTCGTCTGGCAGGTGTTGCCGCACCACCCGGCTCAGGGACGACTTCATCCCGCAGGCGGTAAAACTGCTCAGGTTCTCAAACTCGTTACTGTACTCTTTACCTCTACACAACATTAATGAATGTTAATATTGCTTTGCGCACATCACAGGCTACCTAATTGTTTGTTTTACTACTGCTTACAAGCTGTTAAACCATGATGTAGTATAGCAATGCTCAACACCTGTCCTACATTACACTTTATTTATTTGATCTCTACTGTACACCTGTCTACCAATAAATCCTATTTTTCCCAGAGCCAAAATTGACATCTCCAGGTTGTCTCATAGTCCAACCAACAGTCCACAGGTTGTTTTTTTTCTTTTTACTATAAATGGCCCAAAAAAAAAAAAAAAAAGCAGCAAATTCTCAAATTCAAGAAGCTGGAACAAGCAGATGTTTGACATTTTGTCAACAAAATGGCAGAAACGATCATGTGATTATCAAATTAGTTGGCAAATTCTAATTTTTTCGATCAACTACTCGATTAATCTACACATTTCTGTAGCTCAATCTTATATAAATAATAAATCAATCCTAAATGTGTAACCAGGCACTGTTTTATGTCTTGTGTCTTGAATTGCCTTCGTCATTTTATTTTATTTTTTTTCCATAATACATGAGTATTGCTGGAGGCCTCAGAACGTGAATTTCTTTGCCAACGACTGCTACACTGTGACCAGTGTGACATTATGACAAATATAACACAAAAAGAACTTGGAGCTTGATTTAAATGCAAAATGAAGGCAGGAAACTCTCTAAAATGTGGCATCACCTCAAATCTATGACAGAATAATAGAGATTTTACTCACTAATACCCTTTAAATATCCTTATCACATTTCCATACCATTTACTGACATGTGTTCAGTATTTAATGACCTTTCTGTTAATCTAAAATGATAATTGGCTTCAGCTTCCTTTGCTAGGCTCCTTGGCTACCCTCCTCACACCCCACACAGAGACAATAACACACACAGTGATTGTCCACCACTGGTGAACTGTAATGAGCTTAAAGGGATCAGTGTGTGTCTGCTGTGCAGTGTGTCACCACGAGCACTCAAACATGGCCTTTATTATTCATGACAGTCTGAGCTGGGGGGCCGGGGGTGTAGCCGGTTAGAGCCGAGGGTCTGGAGCCGAAGTGAGGAAAATGAATTTAAAGAGAGGTGGGAGAGCGGAGGGACCGTACTCTGGGCTGGAAGGTGGCATTTAACCTGCCCTGAGGCATTCTGGGGGACTGTAATGAACGCGCGGGACCCTCCACCCGATGGATGCTCATGACAGGTCATCACTATCTTGACGTTGTTTTGGTTGTAATTTATTCCCCCTTGAGTGTCAAGGAAACAAAGAAAACCTCTTTATATAACAACAACAGACCAAAGCCTTCTTACCTGATAAGCTAATGCCAGTCAACGAGGTGAATATCGGCCGATACCGATGTCAGGCTGGTTAATTGGTGATTCCCTTCGTTTGACACAAACATTCGTGGTCCCCAGAGGATGATTCCTTTACATATAACTTCAGATCCCTCCCTTAAGCAGCACCATCAGCCTGTGGAGGCACCTCGAAAGCTACGTTTTCTATACAATTTGCTTGGACTATCAACGCTCCACAACCACCTCAACCACACAATCGGTTCAAAATCCCCACGGAAAATGAGTAAAACAAACTAACAGGTAGACTGCCTCAGGCTTACAGAGCCTGTCTACACTCTTCAGACCCTTTTCTAAAATTGTTTTTTCCATGGCCTGTTTAGTAACTCCGTCCCCACTGCAGGCTCTGAGAATGATGAAATCTTCACAGTGTTTTTGTTTTGCCTGCCTTGGGTTGTGTTTTTCCTTTCGCCTTCCTGTCACTTCACTATGATACACCTTCACAGTGTCTGAGATTATGTCAATTATTCAACCACCTACCGAGGTTTTAAATCAACTAATGACATTATTTGCATTGCATAGGCCTCCGTTGAGTTTTTCATTGACCGCCTATGAGCCTATTCTTGTAAATATGCATCTAAACTGAATGACTTTGTTTTTCTCCTTTCGCTCTGTGGTCAGGTGGAAGCTCACGTTTTCTGTACTTTCTTCACAATTTTTGGGCCATGGTAGCAGCTCCAGGGATGATGATGTCAGACTGTCAGTTCACCACTTTTGCCAGACAGAAATTTCACTACTGAAAGGACAGCAATGAAATTTTGCACATTCATAGTCGACAGGAGGACTTTTTTTAATGACTTTTCCTCTCATTTTACCTTGACCTTTCCAACAATTTGCCATTTTTTAGGGTAAAAATATGCTGTGAAATGCTAAGAGATTTGGTTCATGCTCCCCTGAGGATGAACCGTAATAACTGACTGACTGACTTTTCATTTCAACGTTGTCCAGTAGTATGGTGTATGACAACCAACTGGCAAAAACTAAATCCTATCATCTTTAGCTTGCTAGCATGCTAGCACACTAAACTAAGATGGGGAACGTGGTAAACTGCTTCACATCAGCGTGTAAATACTGTGTCATTGTGAACATGTGAGCGTGCTGATGTTAGCATCTCTGAGTTTGACGCAACCAACTTATCCATATTGTAAAGCTTATACTAGACTTAAGGTCTGGTTAGTTTATCACTGACTTCCTGTAAAGTTACAGTATTTTTCCAAATATTAATATGAACCAAATTCTTTAATATTTAGTGTACAGTTTTTGTATCTTCTCCACCCTGATTCCTATTAGCTGGTATTTTTGTTGTAGGCTAACAGGACATACAGTTAAATCCTTTCCTGTTACTCTGCGTGTAGAGATGTGCATGTTGCTGATAGGTGGATGCTATGCACTGCCCCTTGCTCCTGCTGTGCATCTCCAGTGGGTGCCAGCATCTGCATTCTACAAATTCCTATACGTCCATTGCACTTTGCAATAAAACGATCTGCTTTACAGCATCAGATTAGCTACAGTGTTTCTGCAGTCGCTTAGCAACCCGGCCCTTATTTTACTTATAATCCTACAGTGCATGTGGTGCAGGAGGCAAACTCGGTAACACTCTGCTCTTACTTTGCAGGGCACAGTGGTGGTAACATCATGACTCATCGTGGTGTGTCTAGCACTCTGCCACCTCCTTAGTGTTGCAACTAGGAGTGCGCGAAGAGGCTAAACATCCCATTAAAAAAGCTTTATCCCAACACCCTGTCATCATTAACAACATTAACATCAAGGCTCCTGCTTAAATACATAAAGGACAACAATATAATATTACAGTGAGTACAGTGTAGGCTGGCATGTGCATTTTGTTAAACATGTGCACCAAGTTATATTCAACACATGCCATTAAATGGAAGAGATCGTGACACACTGTGTTTAGGTCTTTTTTTTGCTATTTATTTCCTCTATAGAGCAACATAAGCTAGCATTGGACTGGCATATAAGAAGCTATTTGCGAGATTTCTCAAGAAAAATACCTAATAGTCAACATTTAGTGTTCATAATCAATAATATTCATCTTGTACTTATTTGAGTTTGTCAGTTTCGTGAGCTGCTAATATACGGGATCCGTTCTACAAGGTTTCAGTTACAGTTTTTGGTTCTGGTTCAGTCTTATACTTCATTAGTTTAATGATAACCTGAGACTTTCTTGAAAAAATAAATTTGACAAACGCGTAGTTCACAGCACAATTCAAACAGATCAAAAAAAAAATGATTTGTCTCTCTCCATTCATTACCATACATACATTTCCCGACACAAGCTCCCATGGGGTCCTCCAGAAGGGGCCGTGACTTCAGCGCTTCATATTGCTCCCCCAAAAGCCACCAGACTCCATTGACAAACACAATAATTTTACCTTTAACTGATTGGAAAACATACTTCATTCGAACTCGACAGAAACAACTCCCCAAAACCATCTTGGCTAGTCTTTCCACTGTTCCAACAACCACCAGCTCTGGTTTGGTTGGAATTCACCTTTAATTCAACAATTCCCAGCTGTACACGAGTAACATTTTTCCACTTAGTAAGGAGCGTTGTTCAATCAGCCAGGTGACCCAAAGCCAAGTAATGCGAGCTATCCCGCTAATGCTAGCTACCTAAAACATCAAGTACAATGAGCTTTAGGACGCTAAAGTCTGATGGTTTCAGTTAAATGTGAAAACAGTCTAGTGAATATTTTAAACTGCACTCTGCCATCTCACTTTTACAGTGCTGCGTGGGAGGTGACTCTGTAAGTCTCGACGAACACAAGGAGGGCCTACAATTTCACAGGAATAACGCGCACACACGGCCAGACCGGCTACCTAAACAAAGAACAGAGAGGCTCAGATAACACACACGTGATCAGAAGGAGAGCGACTTCATTTCCTGCCATTACTACGCTACATCTTTACAAAGCGAATAGGTGTTTGCTGCTGTAAGTTCAAATACACCACAACTGGTCAGGGAAGTGTGGGAAACATTACAATAAAACAAAGACAACGTGAAAAGAAGTTTTCCTGCATCAGTTCTCCAAACTGTTCCACCACAAACGCAATCAGCGAGAAACACATCTTACTCAGAGGTGGACTGCACTCACACAACAATAACTCGTAATCGTTATCACTGGTTTTCGATTCAAAGCTAAGTCTTGACCTTTACGCGCGTTGTCTCGCGTGGTGTGACGTCTACAGCAACGATGGTCCCGGGCTGTTGTGGGTGTCGGCCTGCTGCTTGTTTTAATCAGCCATCACAAAACCTGTAAAATGCCAGCTTGCGGGAGACACTATTAGACTTAAGCTGTTGATTTCAGTGCCTGAAAACATGCTGTGAAACGCTTTCAGTAATGCCTCTATTTTAAAACCGACTTTACAGGCCTTTTCAAACAAGAAAAGTGCAGCCAGACGAGACATTAAGAGGATGGCGGGGACATAAAGTAATTATGATTCAAATACTTCGCCACACACAGATCGACTTACGAAAACAATGGAGCTTAAACTGAGACTCTTGCCGCTTTCAGCACTTTGCCCAAGAACAACGGGAATGAGAAAGTCATCCCCGAACTGTGAACGTTGGCGACAGCGGTTGACAGAATGCTCTCAGCGACACCACGGTCGCAGCTCACTGTGAGAAAGTCTGCAGCGAACGACGCCGAGCTGGTGAGGCGAGGAGTCACAGCCGAGTGACCTCACCGCCCTCCTCACTGCAGACGCCACATTAATATCCACACACAGACAACGAGGCGAGGAGGGAGGAGGGAGAACCAAACTCTGGCCTTTCTTTTCTTTTGCTCCCTAGATTAGATTAGGTTCACTCAAAAACAAATCTTCGGGTCAAGAGCGACTCGTCCCAGCTCAGGAAACACCTGAGCATTATTCAGTGTTTGAGTCAAATAACCAGACACTTCACTGGACGCTCCACAAACCAGAAAAATAGCTACTGAATGACACAATGTTGGCGTTCAGCAAGTCAAAACAAAACTATTGCCCTACTTAACACAATACATCATCCATTCATGTCAGAGTTATGACTAACCGACAGCTGATGAATCATTTCCATATAAACAGCATCAGCAGCATATTGATTCAAAGCTCCATTCAAAACAAACCAGCTCCGACATGACTACAGCTGTTCCTGCAACCGAGTCTCCTCCCATCACAAACTGGACACTCCTCTCAGTGAAAGTCTGGTGCAGCCGGCCACCTAATTAAGGACGGAAAGGTCACTGTTATTTAGCAATTTATCATTTCACCAGAAAAAAAGAGGGGATCATTAGTGGCTGCAGACAGCCTTTCATGCTGGGGAGCATCTGTTGGGAGACAAAACAGATAACTGGTTATGGAGGGAACACTTGTGTCTGCCTCCTGATTGCCTGATAAATATTTCATAGTGTTTATTTGACAGTATGCCGTCATTATCATCAATATTCAGAGCTGAGCGGTAACATGCATCCATTTTATATGGAGGTCATTTTTGAGTGAAAAATGATATTAGAATGAATATCTATGTTTGTGCACAACAACTGAAGTCCGTGTTTCATATGTTTAAGTTTCTCTCTATGACCTTAAATAGGCTTGAATGAATATACAACAATCAGAGTCAGAGTTGAAAAAGGCACTCAGAAACTGCAGCCGATCACCCCAAAATCATACTATTCTGATTCCAATTCGGGTTGGTGAACCAAAAAGAAGGATCATCTTTGTTCAACTGAGCCTATTCACTTCAAATCCAGTAAGGAGAGCACAGGGAAACAAAGATAAATGGTGGGCTCCAAAATCAAAAAGCAAAAACTGTTCTAACTCTGTTTAAACTTTCATGTAAGACGCCATCACTTACAGTAAGAGGATGATTGGATTTCAATATGTGGGATTTAGGTGGCTCTACTTGCAGAAATATAAATATGAATATAAAAGTAATAATCATGATTTCATTGGTATATAGTTAACTGAAACTAGGAATAGTTGTCTTTGTATTACCATAGGATGAGCCTTTATATCTAAAGTGGGAGCAGATCCTTTTCCACTGAGTCCGACATGTTGCACCGCCGTGTTTTTAGCGTTATAACAGCAGGGAAGGATGTGGCAAAGGGTTTAGTGTTGGTTGCATTCTGCAACCTCAATCCTAAAAGCCACTAATTCCAACACACTTAAGTGGCAATTTTACAACCATCTTGTAAAATAAGTGGCTGCAATCAGTATCTCTATGTATACAATGGGTCAAACACCTACTTGAAGGACTAGCATATGTGAAGAAGTAGCTCATAGTGACAAATCCAGGGACTTGACTCTGAAGCTGTCCTGAACTCTGTAGAGTGCTTTAGCATCTTTAAAAAAAAATGTATTTGGCATACGTGAATGGATGACGTGAAAAATGAGACCGTCCCTGTCTCTTTTGGTAGCCTGTGGACCATTGTTAGGGTTAGGGTTCGGTGAAAGATGCAATTTTAGTTGAAAAATTAACTACAATCAGCAACAGAATGTGAAGAAGTAACAGTTCTGACATCTATGTATTGTGTTGCAAAGATATATACTGAAGATAGCATGCTAACCAGCGAGCTTCAGCCTGTCCTGGTTCAAAGATCCTTTGCTAGCGGTGGCAACACCAACACTTCCCCGGTCCAAACTGCTAGCGAGGCTAACAGCAGCTACAATTAGCAGCAGTACTCTGGTGATACACTGCCTTCTATTTGTTTTGAGTATAAATTCAACAGGATGCCAATTCCTACATAGTCCACCTTTAATGATATGGCACTATCTATTTCCTTGTGAGGGAGTCAGGTCAGATTTTTCGCAACAGTCCTACAGGATGAACAGGATGCACGTTCTCGATTGCCTTGTCTCAGTGCTTCTCTCCGCTCCACTAACAGAGAACATTGGAACAGTGGCTAATGTTAGCGTTCAATATGGTGCTGCTCAGAAGTTCCAAGCTGCAATTTTAACATTTTGCATTCACATTCACCTCTCCCAGTGTTTTGCTTTTGCCAGCCACGGTTGCTTTTTTTTTGGCGGAAAAACCTCTAAAACGCATTGTACTCTAGCTGGTCAGCAGCAAGCAACAGACAAAGTTAGCGACTAGCTAGCTAACATAATGGCGTATTTAGAAGCTAAAGAGCCAGATATTTTTTATAAGGAACTTTCTTTCTTGCTGAATAGCAAAAGAGAGTTCTGAGTATGTCCAATTTTTTTGTGTTTACATTTGCCAGGTGGGCAGAAACATGAACCCAAATGAATAATAGTGTTTCTCTCAATAAGCTAGGTGTTGAAATAGGCAAATGTTTGCTAACGTGGCTAATATTCATTTGAAAAGTGATAATATGTCACTTTCATCTACACAGCATGTGGTGGCACAATGAAATAATCAGAACATATCTTAGACATGTAAAATATTCAATATGAGTTGGTCTGTTTGGGGGCAGTTTGTAAAATAAGGGAAATAATATAAACTGGAAATTATCTCGCTGGCAAAGCCCTCAGAGTCCAGAGACATAATATTAGCTTAATGAAGACTAAAGGGGCTTTTGTACATCACTGTCACATTTCTAAATGAGATACAAACACCCCTTGTAATGCCAGTATACTGACTTTATGATCCCCCCACCCCCTCGTCACAATCATGAAATGGATACCCCCCACCAACACCTCCTCCTCCCTCCCCTAATGAAACGCTGAGCAGAGGAGTGACTGGACTGGAGGCTGCAGAGACATGGCTGAGGGAATCCCTGCACAAACCCACTGTAGTACAATACCGAGCTGTCAAACCAGAAAGAAAAAAAATACACACAAACACTGCGCTCACAGGTCAAACCCTCGTCTTATCCGGGATGCAATAATCACGAAAGAAAAAGAAAAAAAAAAACCCGGAAAAAGATTTCGCCTCCTTGTGTTAAGCAGCTGATTTGTCCAATGAGCACAGCCGGCAGCAGGAAACCCACACACGGAGGCAAATGCTGGAGACAAAACGTGGGAATGATGCTGGGGGAGAAGAAAATGCGCACATTCATTTACCTGAGCGGCTGTCAGTGATGAGCAAGTGTCGGATGATGACTCTTTCTCCTCTTCTTCTTTTTCTTCTTCTTCTTCTTCTTCTTGTGATGCTGCTGCTGCTTCTTCTTCTGCGCTCAGGTCCACGGTCCTCCTCAGCCTCCCAGCCAAGCCCCCCACCCTCTCTCTCTCTCTCTCTCTCTCTCGCTCTCTCTCTCTCTCCACAATGCATGCCGGGAACGTGAGGGGTGTAGTGAATTCATTACTGCAGTCTGTCCATGAATCTCATTGGCCGTGAGGGAAATTGAAGGGAGCATGTGAAACAGGAAAAAAAAGAGTAAAAAATCACAAAAATCTCAAATTTGAGACTATATTTTTTTTTTTTAATCAACCCTCTGAAATGTAGATATATATTACATGCGTGTGTATTAAGAATATACAGTATATTTCATGTCAAGAATGTTTTTGGCATTTATTCCTGTAAATAATACTATTTTTGTCATTTAGATCAGTATGCGACACAATTAAAATGCACATAGCTGAACCATGATACTGTGTCAATGATACATCACGTGATCACTTTTCGTTTAAAGCTACATGAACTGAAAATATTTTATATTAACATGGACGACTCTGTAGTTCCCCACAAAAACCTGTATGCTACCCCCCTCCCCCCAGCACTACACAACTGATAATAGCAACTAGCTGGTGAATATAATGAAGCATTAAGCAGCTAATGAGCCAGATGTTTCCCTCATGACTTGACCAAAGTTGAATATTGAACATTCATATGGCAGCCAATAAACGACACAAGATGAATGTCAACGTTGGTCTTCCTTCCTGTTTGCTAACACGTTCACCATGTCACCTTTTATAATGCTGTTTAATAGAGCTCAACAGTGACGGAAGTGAATTTGCCATTCATCTCCTTCATTGTTTTAAGAGTTTTAAGCCTGGAACCAAGCCAATCAGCTACGAGATGAATTGTGACCATAAAACATTTAATTCAGCGCAAAAAGAAATTTGGAAAACGGAGAAAAAAGCAAAGGTGTACATAATCATCTTAAGAGATAAGGAGCTACTCATCCCATAAACCATTGCGAATGCAACAGCGACATCTCTGATTGGTGGAGCTCGCTGTTACCATGGAAATGTTTACCGAACCCGCAAATTTCATGTTTGGGTGAACCCTTTCAGAACTCTTCATCTCTAAGAACCACAGTAGGTCAGAAAGGGAAATCATGGCGGCTCTGTGGTAAACGATTGTAGCTAGCGGTGCTGACTGTGAGCTCAGAGCAGCGGGGAAATGTTGGTTTTCACACTGATAGCAAGGGAGCTTTGGATAGGTCAGTGCTAGCTGGTTAGCATGCTAACTTCAGCTAATGCATCTCTGCAACACAAGACCGAGACGTCATAACGTCAAAACTTTTATGCGTCATATTGTTATACTGTTATACTAGTGTCATACTGTTCATTTTATTATTCATTTTTGAATGTTTTCAACTAAAATTCTTGCATATCGTACCTTTTATGTAAACAAAGATTAGCAAACTGCCACAATAATGATCCCACAACTTTAATTTTACCATCTTATGTAGCTTATACAAATTTGGCACAGCTGGAAAAAACATATACAATGCTCATAATTAAATAAAACATTTAAAAAAATATCAGGTTGCTTGTAGATAAAACGCTCTGACCAAACAGCAAGTTAGCAACTAGCTGGTGAACATAATGGAGCATTTAGCAACTGAAGAACCAGATTTATCCATCTGGAGTTGGTGGAGACCAAACAAGAGCTAAAAAGAGAGTGACTATTGGACCTACGTTCATCAGCTTAATTCTAAATGAATGCTATTGTTGCTCCATGTCTGTTGGATGTATTGGCGGTTTGCGATCAATTCTGCCACGTTGACCCCCAAGTGACTTCAAATGGCGTCTGAAAGTTCCCTTTGGTCCTCGCCTTCCACCATGCTCGCTCCACAGCTACTTTCATGACAAAATAATTAACGAACAAAACATTGCGGGAAGGTTTTATGATTCAGATATATGTATCATTACAGCGGGGATAAATATTTGATGATGGCACTCTGGCGCGAAGGGAACATGTCAACCCACAACTGTCACTGATGTAATATCAACACCATTAATCTCTTCTAGTCCACAGCCGCTGAGTTGTTCCTGTCTGTTTGCAGAGAGTCGGTGCCCGAAAAAAGACTATTCTGATATCGTAAAGGTGCAGATCATTTGGGTCATTTCTAAAAATAAAAAAATAAAATGTATGATATGTTTCATTTCAGGAGTTCAGTGGATGTCTTATGTCTGAATAATAATGAGAACACACAGAGCTTAATTATGACACTGCAGTCTCCAGTCGATGCATTGGACAACAGGATCACAAGCACAAAGCTGGATTAAGAAAACTTTAATTAATTGGTGGATAACTGTGTGACTGGTTGAACAAATCCCAGGACTTTGTCGAAGCTAATTACACCGTAATGGAAAGCTGTGGTCCAGCTTCCAGCCCTATGGAGGCAAACGGCACATGCACAGATGCCATGACGGCTACTAATTAATTCCGAAATGAAATGTAACACAACAGAATACACCTTCATTGGCATTAAGTTGGATATTCATGGGCAAATATATGGAGCAGAGCCAAAATCAACCATAGTAGCTGTATCGTTTCAGCTTTAGGCTTCTCTTGGGTTTGAAGGCTATAAAAAAAAAAGAGAGACACGAACAGGCTGCCTGCACCCAAAAGTGCAGTACAAATGTTGTTATCCCTTTGTGGCAAGACACGTCTGGACGCAGCTGCCTCCAAAATAGAAACTAAGATGAGGTTACAGCTCATATTTATCCATATTACATTAAGGCCATATTTCCCATTATCCTAGTCGCTTCCTGTAGCTGCTTCAGGGATCTCAAGACAGGATGTTTTTATTTAAATGGCATATTTTATCACAAGAGGTACAATATGTAGTAGTAGAAGTCATAGTAGGATCTATAAAAGACTACGCTTAAAATGAAAAACCACTAAAACGAGCAACAGCAACAAAAGGAAAAGTACCGTGATGACTCATTACCCTCCCAGACGGTATACAAGACACGCAGCACTTTAGTATTGTATGTATATAGAACGCTGACATGTTGATGTTTAGGTTAAAAAAAGTTTACCATGTTCTCCACATCCATTAATTTAGCTATTAGCATGCTACATTTGCTAATTAGCACTGAACACCTGAGCTGAGGCTTACAGAAGTGACATATTTACTCACAAGTGTAAACCTACCGTGACATCAACCACTGGTTTGTGGAAAATCATTTTGAAGCCTCAAGTCTGGCATTACTTGGACTTCAGTATGGTAGAAAAGCACTAAAACGTCTTTCTTGTCTCTGTAACTCTAAATGTGGCCGTAATGGTCAAAATGAAGATCATCCAGTACTGAATAATAATAATAATAATAATAATAATGCATTTTATTTGAACAACAGTACAACAATAACAGTGGACAATTTAGTGCAAATTAAAATAAATAAATAAGAAGGTGCAGTTACATGGTGCCAGGAGCTCGGCACAGAATTCAGACTCCACAGTCCTCACCATACAGGACTGCCGGGTTAGGCAGGGTTGAGCTTTCGGGGTGAGAATAGTGCAATAGAGTGGAATAGAGAATAGGCAAGAGTGTGTGCAGGATTCAGACTCCGCAGTCCTCACCAAGAAGACTCGAAACCAGTGGTCAAGACCATCAACTCGTTAGCGACTTGTTTACTGAGGTAATGAATTGAGTGAGAGGTAGAGCTGTTTGCTGATACGATTATATAAAAGCAGATTTCTTTTTGAAACCAGTGGAATTGCCCCCTGCTGGCCATTAGAAAGAATGCAGGTTTAAGAAACTTCCGCATCGGCTTCCTTTTTTTTTTTAGATCCAGAGGCTCTGTCCTATCAATTCATAGGATGGTTGTTGAAATAGTTCGGTCTGAACCGTATTGGTGGACTCACTGACGATGCTACTCCTGGACAGGCCAAAACGACAATCAATGGGCTAATTCCCTAATACAGACATACACAAGTAATTACAAGTAACTCCTCCTGTTTCGTTAAGCTGTCCAGCGCATTCCCCTCCTGTAGCCCTGATGTAAAGTCAGTGTAAAGAGTGAGGTTGACATGCTGCATGAGGCACCTTTGAGGACAGGACAGGACAGGTTTACCAAGCTACAGCTGTTACCACACACCTTTGATAATCAGCTGATCACCAGGTGCAGTACTGATCCATCGATGCTGCTCACACCGTACAGTAGATCTGCCGATTGCAGCCGTTATTCAAATGAAACATTTCAGGAAAACTCAAGAAAAACTTCTGCTATCAGCCAAAATAAAGCACTGACTCACTTCCACCCACCCCGGGGTTCTGCCACTATAGCATTCCTCCAACAGTTGGAGCTAAACCACCGTGACTCAGCAGAAACAGAAACACCAAGAGGGGTGCGCACAGACAAAGGGAGGAGGGTCATATTTAATTCATGAGCCCCTCGCAACGAAGGAAAACCAGATCTTTCCGATATGCTAAGGACTGGAATCCCCCCCCCCCC
>OMLP01029364.1:0-10225 GCA_900302685.1 Spondyliosoma cantharus | reverse complement strand
AAAGTACAGGTCTTGATTGTTGTGTCCCTCAGAGAAATGGAGAGAGGGAGAAAGAAGAGATAAGCAGACTGTTTGTGTGTGTGTGTGTGTGTGTGTGTGTGTGTGTGTACGTGCATCTGATGTGATGACAGAGGGAGAGAGAGAAAGAACAAGAGTGCATTTAGAGAGAGGGAAGGGGAGGGCGAGATCAGAAGAGCCGGGGGGGTTATGTCCATGTTTCTGTTCAACTGTCCATCCGTGCATTATCTGTCCACGGAGATCACTGCTTTTATTCCTTCTTGCTTCTTTTGTTTCTGGATTGGGTGAAGCTGTCTAAATCGTTGCATAGTTTCTTTTGAGTATTGATCACCGAGTTCCTTCACGCCGCCTGCCCCGTCGTTAAGCCTCTTCTTTCTTTTTGAAATGCCTGAATTTTGCGATGATTGGATGTGGAGGGGTGTTGTTGCTGTTGTCGATGGCGATGTTGCCGGTTGAGTTTGTTGTCGATGGAAACGAGAATGTCGCTTACCTCTGTACAACATGATGGTTTCGGAGATGTGGATAGTTAGTTTGTTGCTTGGAGTCAAGTTGGTTTATCCTGTTAAAGCCCTCGTTCATGATGCAGTGTCTGTTGCCGCACTCGTTGATATACTGTTCCAGATGGTCCAGGTACATTTGTATTGTAGTCCGGGGTTTGGAGTGAGAGGGGGAAATCAAAGGTAAAGAAAAAAACGGAAAGTCTGTTTGTTAGTCTAGCAGCCGGCAGCCTCCATCTTTGTTCTTGCACAGTCTCGTGACAGTTGAGTTCACAGTGGACGTCCTTTAAAGCATCCAACATCAGATACAATGTAATATATTCTCTCATATGTGTGACCATCTCTGTCATGGACCAGCTGTAGTAACATATTCTCATTTATCGGGTCCCTTCATACCACAGCTGACCGCAATGTTTGCTCAGTCAAAGTCCAGCAGGACTGAAAGCTCTGCAAGGTCAAGTTGTTCTTGCTACTCATTAGTGACCCTCCTCCAAATGCAAATAGAAAGCTTTTAAAGCAATTTGGGGGCAGTTACTGAGCCAATGATTGCATTTTCTTGCCTAAATCTCATTATGAGGTAAATAAAGTGAAAAAAATACATGAGGAATGAGGATCAGAGCAAAGGTCAATCAAGTTCTAGGGGTCAAAACTTCCTCTGTAGAATGAAATCCTGGAAGGACACAAACATGGAAACTCGACTCACGGACACTCTTAACACAGAGGCAGAAGTGGGAGCAACCAGAGACTAAGTATTCCATTTATGTGTTATTTTAACATTGTACTCAACGAGGTTACTTAAGTTCCCCTGAAAATCAATTCTATTATAATCATTATTTTCATTATCTCCTCCCTCCATGCTGATGGAAAGTCAGGTGAAGTTTCGTAGTCCATAAAACATTTCTGGAGCTTCACAGCAAAATGACGCAAAAACTGAAGCGGCTGGGAAGTTACTGAGTTCAACGCTCGGTCGCACCTACAAGTTACTCGACCACTTCTCTGTTCCTGATTCTTTGTGTGTGTTTCCAGTATTTCAACCGAACAAAGGGCCTCATGCAAAACCAACCTGTCAAATACAGCAGCCTGTCGGCGGCCCTGCACTGTGGGTACCCCTCTAGCATCATTATTTAAAGCACCACTCTCGTGCAGTAGTATAAAGAGCAAGAAAAGTCTGTGGCGGAGTTGGATGAAGGTCGGGTGAGGTCACTCAAAGGCAAGGCCTTTGAGTTCCGTTTGACCATTAGTCAAGAGTAATTTGTTTTTGATTTACGCAACATGAGTAAGTTATTGTATGTAACTGATATAAGTTATGTTGAGTGAGTTGCGTCACGTTACTTACATTATAAGACTGAGCCATGTTAGTTTTTAACCAAAGTGTGATCAGTTCCTAAACTTAACTAAGTAGTTTTGGTGCTTAAACCTAACCTAAGTAAGAATTTTGCCTTTTTTCATTGTAATGGATGTTTCCCAATTGACAATTCAGGTGATATATTGACTGTTAGTCTTTGTTTTCTGGTAAGTCTGACTCGATGTTGGTACAAATTCAAGATTCAAAGTGTGAAACATGTTTCTCTGTACTATGAAATTCTTCCTTTTGGTGACCACAGAATGCCAGCAATGTAAAAATAAATGTATGAAATAAAAAATATACAAAATGAAGCAATTATAAAGGCAGCATGTGAAAAATAAAGAAAAAAGCAACAATAATAATAATAATAATAATAATAATAATAATAATTAAACAGTGCAAATGTGAGCAGTGCAATTATGCATGTGCAATATGAAAATGTATACAGCCGGATTGTGCATGTGCCATTTAAAAATGGAATGTAAACAGTCGGGACAGTTGAGGTAGACGTGATCTCAAACTCCTATCTGTTTAAGAGTCTGATGGCAGTGGGAAAGAAAGTGTTCTTTAGTCTGTTGGTCTTGGATTTGACACGTCTGTACCTCTGGCCTGAGGGTAGAAGTGTGAGCAGTCCGTGCTGGGGGTGGGTGGGGTGTTTGAGGATGGAGGCGGCTCTCCTGTGGATTCTGCGGCGGTAGATGCTCTGCAGAGAGGGCAGTGGATGAGTGTCCAAACCACGAAAGAACAGAAAAATGACATCGAGTGATCCATTCTCACTCGTAATCATCCTTTGAAACTCTGAGCAGCAAGAGGAATGGATTCAGCGTTGAGAGGGGAAGTAGGGTCTTAGCAGTTCTTTGGGAAATAATCACCGGAAGCCAAAATATTAAACAGAGTGAGACATGATATTTCAGGATTACAGAACACGTCTTAGGATGCCCATGAATTTTTCATGAAATGTTCCGGGGCTCTTCTTTACCTAAACACATTGCTCAGCGCACACATGCCTCCTTCCCTTAATAATGATGATGACCCCCATGATCATCTGTCAGTGACTGCTGTGCAGCAGAGCCATAGATCTGAGGACACATTCTACATGCAATAAAAACCTTGCGCTGCTAAGGTCACCCCACCCTGCTACCACACTGATCTCTTGAGTGATCCGAGTTGTTATGCAAAGCCATGCGAACATGCTGAGGAGGGATGCACTTGGCAGGAAAGATATTTGTGAGCATTTCTTATTTAAATTTAGACAAAAGTGTTTCTGGCACTACAGCCTTCAACTTTTAATCCGTCTTAGCATGAAAGCTACTGTGAGTCAGGGCCCTTGTTGTATGAAATGACAGGTGTGGAGTCGCTCAGTTAATATATGGGTGAGCTAATCCAGGATTCTATCCATGAATGTAGAAATGGTGGCGCTGTGGTAGAAGTTAAATCAAAACTGAGCTTTACAATTTGGATTCCATTTCTTTTTCTCCTCACTGACAGAGAGTGCACCAGTTACCATTTCAGCCATGAATTTTGATGCTGTCTTTTTTTATTAATATTCTCCAAAATGCTGTGCGAGCGTTCCATTGTAATTTCGCCATAACAATCTCCGTTAGGGCTTTGTTACATTGCTTGTTGAAGTATAAAGTGGTATTACAAGCCGTTTCTAAGGGTTAGATGGCACTTTTGGGCTCGAGACACCTTACCTGGCGTCCCCCTCTTCGCCAGAACAGGCGAGAGCTAGCTGGTTAGCATGCTGACTTCAGTAGAAAAATCTGCAACACAGTACATAGACAGCTCAGATTATCAGATCTGATATCTGCATTTTCTGGATTATAGGAATCTTTTTTTTTCCTTTTTTTTTTTCATAGATAGCAGAAAAAATATAGTCTTTTGTGAGAATACACTACTTCAGCTCTGATCCGCAAAGTAACTTGTAGCTAAAGGTATCAAATAAATGTAGTGGAGTAAAAAGTACAATGTTAAGCTTCCAAGCTTGTACTTTACTTAATTTAATGACCCTAGTTACATAACATCACTGGGTTAGAGCTCACAAACGTAATGTATTTATTCATTATCACCACTCGGGCAGCAGCACCTCATTTAACTGAAAGAGCTCTTATAAACTCGCTGTGCACTACCTGTTGAGCACTAAACAGCAGACGAACATAGTCAGAGACAATCTGGTGAAAACGTTCAGATCTTTTTTTCAGGAATTGGGGACCAACACAGAACTAAGTTGATCAGCACTGAACTTTATCAGGTGGACACAAAAACTGGCTTCAAATGAATGAAAGTGTTCTTCTTTGTCAGCTGCGTGTGTCAATAACAAATGATATGTTGTTATATATAAGATGATAGTAATCTATCAACATTTGTATTTTCCTTATTATGATATTGGGATTTCAGCTTTTTCTGCTGCTCCCATGTAGCCGAAAAAAATAAAACTGGTTATACGCTGCTTTAAATACTGCTCCAGCCTCAGTTGCTACTCTCTGCACATGCCTTGCACCAAGTGTATCATTTATTAATTATAGACACAGAAGTTTGAAATATTCATGTTCTCAGATCTTATCAGACTTAGACTTGTTTTTAGCAGCTAACTTTGTTTTTTTACTACTTTGCCATCAAGCCACCTGATGTGAAGATACCCACTGAGGGCAGCAGGGCTGCATAGCGAGTAGAGCAATTGAAGTGATGGAGTCATATGGTGCTCGCAAGCACTGACTGTGTCCAAAGGAACCCTACCAACATGCGGTTTTCACTAGAGCCTGGCACTGACTAGTCAAGCAGGTTAAGATTTGTTATCACTGGAGCCCCACAGTTTTGAGATCAATAGTCCTACAGTAAGCACCAGCAGACTGATGGTGCGTGTAGTCGAGTAAAAAGTACAATGTCACGCTTCCAAAATCTAGTGGAGTGGCAGTATAAAGTAGCAGAAAATAGAAATACTCAAGTAAAGTAAAAGTACCTCAACAGTGTACTTAAGTACAGTACTTAATTAAATAAACATTCCATCACTGGTTTAGAATTCACACATTTAATATATTTATTCATATTTGACACTCAGGCAGCAGCAGCAGCCGCTGATTTCACTAAAAAAGCTCTTATTAGAGCGTATTATTCCTGTTAGAGTAATTTTCTTCAAAAAATATGTCTTGAGTATCAAACAGACTAATCAGCCCTAAAGGCATGAAATGTGTTCATTGCCATGAATCTACCAGCATGTCAGAGTATGTTTTGGACAAAAAGCAGCAAAAAGCACTGCCTGAGAGTGATAAAAGAAATCTGTATTTCCTATTATGTGCAGAAGCGTAGGTTTAAAACCGAGTGGTGTCAGGGACTGATTTACACCCTCGTACTGCAGAAAGCATGGAAGTAACTGTGAGCATAGGTTGTAATGGTCTGTTTTAGGCAGGTCGAGCGGCAGAACAGTAGGAACACAAAGGTTAAATCCCATTTTGAATTTTGACCCTCGTTTTCCAGTGCCCCTCAGAACAGAGTCACAAGGTGTAGGGGTTGACATACTTAAAAATGCAGGACTGTCATGCACAAATCACCTATAACAGTGTAGCACTAGCGAGTTTGTCAGTTAGCATCATCAAACAGTCATTTTTTAATGCTTATTATAAAGAAAAGTAGAAAAATACACTGAAACGACAGAATGTTTGCATAACCCTGCGTTTGACGCATACCTCTGAAAAACCTCAGTTTGGAGGGTCATGTAGAGCCTAACACTTTTTTTAGCCATTTTCTTAGCCATTTTTTTACCATTTAAAGACTCGAACTAGCAATATGTGTAATGTTTTAACAAGTCTTAGAGTCATTGTGGATAGAATGAAAGATGAAGTTGACCAACAACTAAAGACCAACAAGTTGGAACAGCAATCATCCTTATTGCATGTCAACTTCGTAGACCTAAAAAAGCCTTTGATTGCATGGACGGAGTGACCCTCTGGAAGCTGTTGATACATGATGGAGTGCCCACTAAGCTTGTGAAACTCATCAAGAGTAGCTACTGCGGTATGACCTGTCCTTCACTTGCTAGGACCAACCAGTTGAAGGTTAAAGACGGGGGTCAGACAGGGTTGTCTGTCATCTCCATTCTTGTTTTCACTAGCCGTCGCCGGGGTCAGGATAGCAACATCTGAACAAAGAAAGAACAGATTCCAGTGGAGTTTGTTGAAACAGTTGGATACAACCTGGCATTACTGTCTAGATTCAGAACAAAACAACACAACACTTGCAGATACTGATTGAAGATTCATAAACAGAGGGCAAAAATCACGAGTAGCGTGGAGAGGTCAAAGCAAGAAAACACAAGGACAGCCTTATTTTACATCTCATTAACATAGGGTGTTCCAGAGGGATACCGTAACAGATATCAGAATCTTCAACTCAAACATAAAATCAGTGGTGCTTAATGGCCTGTAGAATGACGAAGACCAAAATCAATAACGTGCAAGCCGTCAACAACTGCCCCAGAAGAACACTTAATATCCACTGGTCAGACAGAATCAGAAATAATGTCATCATCACCGGCAGCAGGCGAAATTGGAAGGAGATGATGCCAGCAGATCGGACAAACGCTACAAAAACCAGTGTCAAACACAACCAGACACATTTTGACACGGAACCCTCAAGGGAAGAAGAAAAGAGGTCGGCCAAAGGACACATCGCGATCTCCAGGCAGACATCAAGAGGACAACTGGCATCACATACGGTATCTTCTATCTGATATATCTTATGCCTCTGTGCCTCAGAGGTCCAGTCTTCCCCAAAAATGATTAAAAACCTGTTGATGAGCCACAAAGTTGAACATTATGACATGTTCTGTCATTCCCATAAACACACGCAAGGAAGTTTGGTTTTCATTAAATCCCACATTTAGCACTCTGCTTAAAATAGTCCCCAACAAATGTGTCGTCACCTGTTTGGGTGCCGTCGAAAATTGCATGAAATTAATGCATTTATTTGTGAGATGTTTTTAAAGATTTCATCTTCAGAATCTTTTCTTCTGCGCTGTGTTATTTGATTGACAGGTGTCAGCCTATTACTGTCAGCATCCCGCTCGAACTTCCGCCCTTTGCAAACCTGTGAGGTGACATCCTGTGAAACGGGAGACATAGTGTTCTACAGTCTAAGGTTGCACATATGTTGACTGAAGCCAACCGCAAGTCAAATCCCGCGGGCCTCAGCGGTGGCATTGTGTGTCTGACCCTGACCTCTGACCTACCTGTGACACAGATCAAGAAAAACAAGAGGAAGCCTCCTCAGAGACCACATACAACATTCCATTAACAATTCATTGACCTTTACCATTTATTGCAAACACGGAGACTCAGCTCAAGTATTTCTTTCATAAATGACATTCTCCCACCGTCAAAGGTAAAAAGACACTACAGGCTCGTCTGCTCACACTGCTCAAACACCAAAGCTGCGTCATCCTGACATCAGGCTGCTTCAGGAACGATGTGACACAGCGCTGGGAGGTTGATGATGATAAGAAGAACTGAAAACCATTTTTTTTTAGGTGAATTCGGATGAACTACATTTCCGTTCTAACATTTTAATTAAATACCTTCCTTACATTAGTACTGTAGACGTTGCTCACTGTACACTACTACGCTGGCTGTTTGGGGCTTCAGCTCTTATTGATATGCTAGCTGTTCTCCAAAACCCGATATTATAAGCATGAAACCTTGGGAAGCAAGATAACGAGAGATGAGACAGTTTAGTAGAAAGTATTATTATTGTGGCAGTTACATTAATGAGCATTACTGAATGCAAAGGCAATTAATTACTGCTTGCATCATCACCCTGGAAAAAGTGTTTAATTATTTTTTGATGCAGTCTGTTGCACTCTGCGAGCCTGGTGGAGTGTGCTCAGGCTGACAAAATGGATGCTGGCAGGGAACCAGCTAAACTGTGGTTTCACTGCCTAATGGCTATTGTACTGGCAGGGCAGATGGTATTTCTTGACAGTGGAGATGCAATGAGGTCTGCTGCAGCAGAGGTGACACGGCTGCGTTTAAAAGTTGTTGTTTTTTTGTTTTTTTTCCAAGTGATCGATGTCTGCAGCAGCTGAGCAACAACACAGCAACATATAGCATACCGCTATATGGACGGTCTTAAATATATTAAAGGCTCATGCAAAAACAAACAAACAGAAGAGTTCAGTAGATACAATTTTAGAAATAATGAGGTCAGTTGTCCAAGTCCCCTCTGTTTCCTGGAAGACACACAAATGCTGGCCTGTAAAAAAATGTATTTATTCAGTTAATCAGTCAGTTATATTGTCTGCATCAATCGCCATGTCACCATCAAGGTCAACAAGGACGATGGATATTTTCTTCAACTTCAGATATGTTAAGACTTCACTTTTTTTTTCAATTTTATGCTGTGACACTTAAACCACTGGGTTATTGTTATACTATCACGATTGCTGATGAAAATCTATGTACCTGTCTCAGGCAGAAATGTTCACAGATGAGGTTTTGCTTTAAAGTCTTATACACAGGCGAACAAATGTAATGCACCGTTACTTTGAGTGAACGTGGGTTTTTCATTGTTGGGAACGTTTGGGATAATGTCAGTAGAGCAAAGATCGGGTTGTTTTTAGACCTTTTTACAGAGATGTCTCTTATATCTTTATTTGTGGAATGTAAACTCTCCCAAACACCACGTTTGCCTTAAAGTACAAGGACATGACATCAGTGTACTCAGTGACAGCTACAGTGTGATCTCCAAACTAGATCAAAATATGTTATTTATTTTATTTCACATCGGAATCTCCAATCTGGTCAAATTACATTGGGTTTCATGTAGGGACCAGGTTTCGAAAATCAAGAATAATGTAAAGAAGACACCATTAATTTAGATATTTTTTGTCTTGTCTTGTCTTGTTTGTTAAACTGACCATCCTGAGTTCAATGATGCTTACTTGCTGGAGTACTCTTTTACGGGTGTGGATTACCAACTGAGACCCTTGCGGCCAATGAAAGTTCCAGGTTTGCTATTTGGCAGATTGTAGTTAATTTGATTAAATGCTAATATGATTGGAAATACTGATGGAAAATAAAAAAAGTTTCAGCAGTACCTGCATCACCACTAGTCTACTGGCTTCACAGTTTTGAGGTGCCACAAGATAAAACCTAGTTTATGGTTTTTATTATTTCATTTTATATTGTACTTATTCCTTACTCTGGGATGCATGAATAATTAAATCTCAAAGAAATGTGTTTTTTAATGTTTGTATCTACAAATGCCAGGAGGAACATCGACTTCGAGGGTTGAGTCCCGGAGGATAAAGATGCAGCGGGCGAGGAGGTCTGCGGTTAGGGGTAAGCGTTTAGGTGCAAGCTGGGGTTTTGCTCTGCGTAGGCGAAATGATTAGCCTCTCCTTGCCGGAATATTTTCTCGTGGGGATGCCGATGGGGCTGATTCGGTGGATGGAGAAGGGGGGGCTGGAAAATGGTCCAATCACGAAGTCGTCCTTGAGCTCTTTACGGAGTAGTGTGTCCACTGTGTCGGGTTCGGTGAGTGCGGATTGTAGGTTGTGGCAGGTGAATGAGGAGTCGGGGATGGTGATGAAGCCTGGATGAAAGCCGAAAGTGAAACCGTGGATGAGGTAGTGGACGAAGGAACGGTTGGGGTGGTGAGTCAAGGTGGTCTTCAGGGCGGTGATGTTGATGGGTGTTTTTAGGTGGTGGCCTAGTCAAGATGCATGTTTGGTGGAGTTATGGGGGCAGGTTGACCTGACATGGGCGCCACCCCAGAATGAGCAGGTGTGGAGGAATCTGTGGCTGGGTGTGCCCCGCAGAGGTTGCATGAAAGCGAGGGGCTTGCCGCGAATATTCTGCAGTAAAGCTTGGAGTCCAGTGCTCCCCAATATGTGCCCTGGTTGACCTGGTGGAGGCGGCCTGCGGCTTGGGAGGCGAACAGGACATGGTAAGTGTAGAAACCTGTGCCACCGAACCGCAGGGCCAGAAGAAGAAGAAAGGATGTTGGGATGGAGGGATGCATGTGCAAGGGACAATTGTGCAGGCTGTGGGTACAGGGAAGGAAAAGAGTTGGGATAGGTGAGATGCGGGGGGGCGATACGACCTGGCCCTCTGCTGGGGCTGGATGAGGTAGCTGGATGAGGTAGCTGGCCTGCTGCGACGGGCTGCGTGTTGACGTCATCGGTGCACCACGAGTGTGCGGCGAGGGGAACGCAAGTGGAGGTAGGAACAGCCGGGCTTTGTTGTCATTCTGATGGAAAGGGATGCGCATCTCCCTGAGGGCATGCTGGAGGCGGGCCACTATCCATTTGCTGATAGAAGTGGTGGGGTTGGGAGAAGGAGCCGGGAGCCTCGGGCTGGCGGCTCTGTGGCCG
>OMLP01029363.1:0-19493 GCA_900302685.1 Spondyliosoma cantharus | reverse complement strand
TGTGTGTGTGTGTGTGTGTGTGTGTGTGTGTGTGTGTGTGATGTTTAGTGTACCACAGAGCTGCCAATTAACGAAGCAAGGAAATTCTCCCTACTACTTTCTCTCCTTGGCTACCTCCACTGTGCTCTCTCTTTTCTTTTAATGGGGAAGTCTTGAAGCACAGAAAATGACACCAAATTTTTCCCAGCTACATCACTTTTCCCTGCAAAGACAGACGAAAGGCAAGGAAAGCAAACACTAGTGATGCAACAGACACGATCCAAGTATTTTACTATTTAAAATTTTAACGATGTGCATCACAGAGCGGAACTAGAGTGGCACTCAGTAGAGCTCGAAACCTTCTCCAAGGCCCCAAAGGCTTGATCATAAATGTTAAACAAAGTGAGAAAAACATTTCCTTGATCTGCAGTTAATGGGGTCAATTCTGAGCCGAGACCCATGCTCCATCCAAGTTTTGTGGAAATCTATCACCTAGTTTTTGTGTAATTCTGTTGATAAACCAACCAACCACGCAACAAACGTTACAAATGATTACAATCCATTGTTCATTTTGTTCATAATAACAGTAATGTACAAATATGAACCTTAAATTAAGCCCTGTATTTATCTTCGCTAACAGCGCCGGAGGTGAAAAAAGGCCAACATGACAAGCGGTGTCAAAAATGATAACGAGATTAGGCTAATTGAACATGGCCCAGGTCAATGGCTAGCATGGCTAATATGGGCAAGTAAACCCTCCTCAATGGACAGACAAAATCACTACTAATTAGATGCTGCGGTCGCTATGTAAACACTTGCACACATGAATGAACAAACCCTGAAATAGCTGACTATCACACCTAAGAGTGCAAAGTAAACATTATCACCATCTCATTGTTATCTCTGTTACTTCCTCTTCTGTGTTATTTACATCACAAATTAAATCAGACTTTGATCTCTTTAACCTCATAATAAAAAATAAAAAAGCAAAAAAAACAAGTCTTCTACACTTCTCACGGATCGAAACAGCCGTTTTCTCCTTTCTTTTGTGTGCGTGTCTCCCCAAATCCTCTGTCAGTGGTTCTTTGGATATGGGCCAAGCTGACTTGCGAGACAAAATAGAGCAATGAGGGAAGGAAAGAGACAAAACAAGAACTTCACCAGATGCCAATCATGGAGAGGGCCGAATGCGTTACGCTTTCAAAGCTCCAACAATTGTCTCTGACTTTATAGTCACTGTATGGAGAACTGTGTAAACACTATCCACTCTGCTGTAACCATACTTGTCCTAATGCACAGGCCCGCAACAAGGACTTGGCACACAAGTCTTTTGTCTCAAATCAAGCGGAGGTGGCTCTCATGAGGAAGTTGAATCCCAGCAGTCTAAGTGCGACCTGGAGAAGCACAGATCCTCTGTTGTCTTTGTGGCAACACTTAAATACCTTGACAAGTCTAACCTTTTAAATTTCAGACAAAATAATGAGCAGATTTGAGGGGTTGTTAGAGATGAGAAGGAGTATGGGGGGTAGCTAAGCAGCCGGCTGCAGCTCAGGACAAACACACGCTGGGATACGAGTGTTACGGCAGCTTATGTATGTTTGTGTTTGTCGGATGATGATGGATCTGTGTGGTTGCGAGGGTTAAATGGGCGCGGGCTAAGAGGGTGCCACCATCCATCCAACTCTGCATAGGTGGCACGCTGCCTGTTGAGAGGAGAGAGACAAAATAGAGGGCAGCGAGAGGGGAAGAGCACAGATGCTGCTGCTAGGATGAGGTGTGCGCTGCTGTGTGTGAAATGTGTGTATCCCCAGTGGAGTGCTGCTGATATAGCTCCATCTTCTCGCTAACACAGTTTGTTAGCTAAAGCGTCGAAACCCCAACAGATCATTTCTGTTTTACATCTGAAACAAGATCATTTTCCCACCATCAAAATACGAATCCCCTACTGCAACATTTCAATATTTTTCTCTGCTTTTGTCCTCTGTAATGTGGATGTTTGGGAAGCACTGGCAGCCCTGATTTGAGCCACACAACAAGTAAGATGGTAGATCCAAAATGGCTGCAGACAGGAGCTGCAAAAAACAAAAAGATAACACTGGTGACACCACTGGAGTGGAGCTGGATCGACTATAATCGTGCAGCCTTGGGTGTGCTGGGCCAGCTTTCTACCGCAGCAGCACAGCTTAGATGAATGTTTGATGAACAGCGCCAGGGAGGGCAGTTTAATGTTGCCTTGCTCAAGGTGTCTCCACAATTAACAGACTCCTCAGTCAGCATGCTCCACCCATAATAAACATTCACTCAGATGCAGCGATCGCTCTGGCCGTGTGTGTAAGCATGCTGCGTGTGTGTGTCTGTAATGATCTGGCTGCTGGAATTCCCGGGAGAGGAATAGCTGCTGGATTATAGAACGAGAGGGATGAGGAAAGGAAGTTTTCCTTTATCACCTCTAACATGCACGCATGCATGCACGCAACAAACACACACACACGCTCCTGTCCATCAGCGAAAAAGCCACTCAATAAAGCTGCTCTATCCACAAGAATCAGATTCAATCAATGAGGCCTATTTGTGAAATCAGCAGAGCGGTAAAAGCTATCAGGGAGGAGCAAGAGGGAGGGAGAGAAAACGAGGAGGAGGGAGGAGAAGGGAGAAGGGAGAAGGGAGTGCGATGAGCTAAAGTAGGTGAGCCGTGTCCCACTGCCACTACCTGACAACCCTGTGATGAGGTCACTCAATGCATGCTAAATCACTGTCATGCTTCGCTCTTTTGGGCCTCTCTCCTGATCAAAGCTTGTGTTCATATGTTGATGAACACAAGCTGCAGCTAATGCCAATTGTTACAGACAACAGAGCTCATAATCAACGCCATTTACTGTCTGTGCATGTGGAAGACAATAAGCAACAGATGAGTGGCTGACTGAGTTTATAGGGCCGCACCTTCACTCTCCTCCCTGACGACCTGACACCGCACCCTTTCCTATCCATCTAACCCAGAGATAAACATAACAGGCGCCTGGATTAGGACAGATGAATCTGTTCACATCTGTGGCTGTGACTGAGGGGGAGTTTTTTGCTCATATCTGGCAAGAGTCACCATCTAACGCAGCTCAACTCAGCTCGATTCGGAGAGATGAAATGATGAGCAGAGAGAGAGAGAGAGAGAGAAATGGAGGTGGAACAAAAGCGTACCAGGAGGAGAAAAAGCGCTGCAGAGCAAGTACAAGAGAAAGCGTGAATGATTGTCTTTGAGTTGGTGGAGAGATGGAAAGATACGCAGGAAGAAGAAAGGGATAGCTGGAGAATATGAGACAAGAAAAGACAGACGGCGTAGTGAAAACCAATTTGTCTGTTCCCCAGTGGGCTGACACTGGCTAAGGCCTGCTTTCCTTCCCTGGCCTCTCTGCCAGTCATCACAAACAGGCGTATACAAACACACGCACAACCACACACACATATCCTAGGCCTTAGCAGGGCCGGGGTCAGGCTCTCTCCAAACTACTCCAATTACCTCAGCAGTAAACACAGCCTGCCCCTGGCTGCCTCTTGGGATACAGGGTGAGGCAGAATGTGTAGAACTGAGAATGGGGGGGGGGAGAGAGATCCAGCCAAGTGGAGTGAAGGAGATGGTATTGGGAGCCTCGGGGAGGGAAGAGCGGATGACTTCATGTAGAGGGGTGGAACTGGTAGTGGCGGCAGCTGGTTTTTCTCCCGTTCCGCCTCCCTTTTGGTTCCTTCCCAAACTCCAACATCTGGAGGAAAATGATTACTCTCGCCACGCTGCCAAGACGACTTATCAACAATTCCACACTCTCCAGAAAGCGGACGGCCAGAGAAGAGGAAGGAATGAGCACTTGTAGTGCGCTTCAAAACATCGCCACACTAAATAAATAAGTGACGAGAAACTTTAATCGATTCAAGTGAACTAAAGAAAACTTGGAAGCTGGTTTGGGGTAAGAAATGAAAACACATGTGCGGCAAACAAGGTTCCCATGTTTTCTGAGACAAGACTATCAATCAACAACTGCTGCGGCACAAGTAAAAAAAAAAAACGCATTTAGGCTTTTCGCTTTTCAATGTCAGGACTGTGCATCAATCAGGAAAATAAAACACAAAGTGCTACGTAAACATATATAACCTTATTCCTTCTCTCCATCATAAAAAGCATCTTTTAGAGCGTGCTGGGGTAAGTGCTCCATGTCCTTTCTCAAATTCACTGTTGCATTTTCAAAGGCAATTTTCTTTCCTCTGCCGTGCTCCTCGGCTTTTGTGAACATATCTGCCAAGGGAATCAGGCCTCAACTGTATTTTCCCTTTCGCCCCCCCCAAAGACTAACAACGCAATCTCCTGCAACTCTCCTCTCTGACTGTCTTCTACCTTCACAACACTGCCGTAAAGCCTCTTTATTTCTCTTTTTGCTCCCCTCTTCACTCCCAGACAGCTCTGTTAGCGACGTGCGCCATTAGTCATGCTAAACCACCAACACACTAGCTCATTAGCATAGAAGTGAACCTGACTCCAGTCAGATTATTACAAACGCATCACAGCTGCTCCGCCCCATTACTGTCAATCACACAGCTTACTGGGGTACAGTTGTGGCACATTAAAAAGTCAGGAACTAACTCTTCTGTTAATACTTCACTTTCTGCATCATAACAAAGCTCACAAGTGCCAAGGCCTGAGAGTTTAAGCGCTGCCTCTGTTCTGTATGAAGTACGATAGTAGCTGCTCAGGGTTTGTAATTAAATTGGTAGTTTACCCCCACAGTTAGTACGGGTGGCAACACAGTCCGGGCCCTGGCGCTGGCACTGGTTCCTGGATCTATGGGGCTTATAACAGCCTTTTATTGTGCTGGAGGAGAGTGAAGTGGGCAGCCTTGATGTTGTGTGCTTGCCCCATCAATATCAACCGACACGCATTTGCAGACTCAGTGCGCAGACAGGAGAAAGGAGAGGAATAAAGAAAGGAGGAAAGAAAATGTTTTTCCGCAAGCACAGTTTTTCTCTCCCTTCAAAAGCATTTCCAGTAGTACAAGGGAGAAGGCTGTGCGGAAATTCTGAGTGATCTTGTTTATCCTCAGAAACTCGGCTGGTATTCCATGTAACATTACAGCCTTAAGAGCGGATTAAACTTCATATAAATAACCTAGAAAAATATATACAGATTTAACAACAAGATTTAGATATATTATTAAAGCTTCCTGGCCTGCAACCGCTTTGACAAACAGATGAGGTTACAGACTAATAGCAGGAGGGATCACTCAGTCCCCACTATGTTGTACAGCTCAGCAAACAGATGTCCATTTCTCCTGCCCACTTTCCCCATCATCATCCGTTTCCTTCCTATCAATAAAATTCCCCCTCTTCTCATCCTTCTCTCAGCCCATATTCCCACTTTGCACCCACAATCTCTACCTTATCCATCCACAATTCTATTTCTTCTTCCACCTTCCCTCTCCGACTGTCCTTATATCCCTCATTCCACCGGGGCTGCCAGACGGTGTATTGTTCTGTCGCTGCGATCCTTTAATGCCATCCAATCGAGCAGGGAATATCTTGAAGGGATTTGGCCGGGGATGATTTGGGAGCTTTAAATACTGCTAGGGGGATTTGCATCATTCAGAGATCCTGACTCAGAGCTGATCACTGGAGCCGTCTCATAAAACAGGGATCTAGGAGCCTCGTGCAAGGTGTGGATTCAAACCTGGAACCCTTTAGATGAATATATCTGGACATGTGCATATCTGGGAGTTCAGTTTATTCACAAGAAACTGAATCTGCTCTGTAATGCAAAAATATGTCAGTTTTACCAAAAAGACAACATGTACTTCTATTCTTATTATGCTTTGGATCACTGACTACCTTTGCAGAGCCAAGTCAGTACTGTGTAAATCCCTGACAATGTATTGCTAAAAAGGATATTCCATTTTCCTGGTATAACTGAGTTACAGATGTTGTGTGCCTTCTCTGCCAAGAAAGAAAAAAAAAAAAACACATTGGGATTTCAACAGAGCTTTTTGAAAAGGAAAAAAAAGGGAATGTTTTGGTTTTGCTGTGCTCGACTCAACACACCCCAAGTTCCACCACGGGAAAACTAGTCAGTGCGAGAGACAGCGAGTGAAGCAATTGCAAACCACCGCTAACAAACAATAAGGGTGTGATAGAGAAAAGAAGAGGACCGAGATAAACAAAGCAAATAAACCCAAGTGAGATTTAAAAAAAAAAGAAAAAAAAAGGCAACGCTTCTACACTCCAGACACAATGGAGGAGGCAAAGAAAGCCATCAGTCAAGAGTTGGCTGGTGGGACTGAGAGAATGGAGTTTGAAATGAGTTGACCGATGGCTGGCAAAGCGAGGAATCACAGACTGTAGGAGCTGAATTTGACGGGCGGCCTTTGGGCTCTCTAAACGCTGAGCTCTACACAATCCTATTTTCCTGCCTAAACACAGGGACACAGTCACTGGAGAGGGAGAGATGAAAGCATTGTGTGTGCATGCGTGCGCGTATATGTGGTTCACACTTTGCAGATGTTGAAGCTTGGCCCTGGTAAGGCCCCCTGGGGAAGTCCAGAAACTGTGGGTGGACAATGTACAAAGTGGAGTGTGTGTGTGTGTGTAACAGAGACAAACAGCACACAAGTCTCAATCAGCACTGGACCTTTGGAGATGCAGGGTCCCAACCACTGCTCTGCTCTGATCCACCCACAGGCACATGCACACATCTGCATTTCCTTGACTCTATAAGGGGATTAAGGAGACCTTCAAAGAGAGGCACAAAGATTGGCTAGGGGCTTGTAGGGTCCCTCTACTTGGCACTGGAGGACCAGGGCAGATTAAAAACTGCCCGGGCCTCTCAGCCTGCCTTGTTACCCGCCCCCTCTGCCTGCGCACTGTATTAGGACACTTGAAATAACCCCTGGAGGAGCCTCGCACAACCAGGTGGATTAGGAAGGAGGTTATTTTACAATGATGTGAGAGTCCTGGGTGGTTAGGGACCCGAGTGCATGTGTATGTGTGCAAACAGAAATTAAAAGGACAGTTCAAGTGGGCAAGGCAATTTTGTAAGTGGTGCAGAGGGCCTGTGTACATAGAATGCACTTTCACTGGGGATCTTGGCTGCCTAAATGAATGAGACAAGAGAAGAAACAGGACTAATTCCCCTCAGAGGGGAGAAATGAAAGAGATGGCTTAGCAACAGGATGATGTTTCAAGGAGAAAAAAGGGAAGGAAGAGCTCACGAGAGAGTGTAAGAGGGAAAGTGCTAATTGTGGCGTGATGAGGCTGACGTTTGTATCAGGACCGTGGATAACAGGGTTCCAGACCTGAGGACATGAATGACTTGGCACCAGTCTTCCTTGTTCTAGGCTTATATTTAGGCTTGTTCAACTAGAAAGACTTTTCTATGTTTGTTTGATTTCATGATTAATTGTTGACTGATGAATCACTGTTAAGAATTTGATGGATTAAAAATATATTATATTATATCTATAGTAAACTGGTTCCATATGTGCAGATATTTTCAGCGTGGAAAGGTGAAGCTTACAGTGACAAATAACATATAATCTATTTTTTTTATTATAGATTGCACATGCATTTTACTGTGCCTTCTCTTTTGTTCCCAATTGTCCACCCCAGTGAGTTGGTGAACAGCAGATTGCTAAAACAAGTAAGGAGAGTTGAGGAAGTTGGATGAAAGATGCCATTCAGCACAAATGTTATTGCAATCTGAATCTTTCCTCCGCTTTAGAGTTTTCTCCATTTCCTGTGGCTGGCTCCGTGAGCAGACTCCTGATGATGGAGGAAACAGCAGGCAGAGTGGAATTCAAAGTCACACTGCCTCTTCTCTTGTTCTTATGTCACCATGTGCAGGCGTGCACAGGTTTCTGGAACACAACCCCTGACAACAGCTAATGAGCATGTTATAGGTCTGCCTCTGGGTGATGTACACACACAAGAAAATCTGCTTTTCTCAATTAATCACAATAACTCTCATGATCACAAGGCCACTGCAATCAACTGTTTCTTTGTTGGAACGATTCAAATTGTTGGAATTTATGTGATAATAGTTGGCATATTTCTGCTCTCCAGACTGAGACTGGCTGAAGGAGTGTGCATGCCTTTCAGCGGGGCCAGGAAATTAAAGAGGATGAGGACAAGACTGGGGAAGGTGGCCAGGCTTGGGCAGGTTGTTCCCTGCAGGGGTACAGTTTCTTTAGGGTTTGAACCACCTGTCCGCCCCTCAGGAGAGCCATAGAGCAGGAGATGAGGAGGGATGGGCAGATGGAGATGAGATGGGGAGGGACGGCAGGGGAGGAACCTTTGGGCCAAGACCAGACCAAGTCCCTCCTGTCAGGTTTGAGCTGACAGGAGGGACTTGGCACACATGGAAAAACACTCAGTGGTTACCGTATGTAGAACAGCAATAAAAAGCTTAGACTGGAAGAATGTGTGCAGCTTGGGAATCATTAAAATTAGGTCCAAACAAGTAGCAGAGGCTTTTTGTGGCATATCCTTGCCATGCAATCTATTGGAAAAAAATATCTTGATATAGTTCATAATGCTTCAGTGACTCTGTTATGTTTTTTCTTTGTGACTAACGCAGTTGAGAGACAGCTCCACCCTGTTCTGTGCTTTGTAACCTGCGTGTTGTTAACAGGATGTGGGGGGCCTTCAGGCCACTGCTGATAGGATAATGGAAGAGAGAGTGGTGAATGGCTTGTCCCCTCAATCACCCAGAGAGAGAAAGGGAGCAGTGGGCAGCTAGAGAGAGGGCAAATACACGACGAATAAGAATCAGGACGACGGACACAAACACAGAGGGAAATGGGGGGATGGGGTGGTGGGGTGGACGGAAGTAAAATAGAAGAGAGAAAGTAGTACAAGTGTGGACCTTTACTTGGCTAGATGCTGGAGGTGACGTTACAATGAGGCAAAGGTATGTAACAAAGATATCTTCTGTGTCCTTCAAAAAGAGGAAAGTATGCAAACAAATCAAAATAAAATTGTGAAATAAAAATTATATGCCAATGGTCTTCTAACATGACTTGCAGGCTAAGAATATGAATATGATGGTGGTTTGCCTTCTTGCACAAGCTGTTGAATCTAGAATTATTCTCTTTTGTCTGCTCTTCCACTCTCAGAGCCACAGAGGTACAGCCCAGGTAAAAAGATGTCAAGGATGCGCAGGTCAATAATTTTGTGTTTTTGTATGTGGGTCCTCTGTGTGATTAAACCCGACTGCGTGTGTTTATTTTCAACCCAGTTTGCTTGAGCCTGTTTTCAGATGCTTGAAGTCCAATGTCAAAACTCAGGCTACAGGATTGAAGTATTTTATTGTTGTTTTGGTGCCTGGGGTGCAGTTGATCACAGTCACTTCTCACACACTAACCATCACATGACACGCAGTAGTAATCATTATTGGCATAAGTGTCGGAAGAGCCACATCTGTTTCCTTTGGTTAAACAGTTTAAGTGGTCAATTCCAATTACCCACTTATCACCTCTAGATCATTAATCAGAGGTGATTTATACTGCACACTGTTTTAGTGTTTGCCCTCCTCTGCTCTCCTGGTTACAGAGTTTCAATTGGTGTCTGTGAAGTACCCGTCTCAAACGTAGTAGCAGGGCATATGATGACCAAAAGGCTGGATGAATGAGTACAAAGAGTGTGAGGATGTGAAGATGGATAATGATGAAAGTGGAAGATGGCTGGGAGTCAAAGGTCATGCTGCCTCCAGGCTGGATCCAGTCACTACTGTTTGAGAATGAATGGAAGCTAAAATGACGACACGCAGACACACAGTCAGAAAACAGCACTGAAGGAAGAGAACAGTGATGCAGTCCTGCCGTCTCAAGCAGGGGTCACCAGGTCAAGGAAGCCAATTAAAAAGATGATTAACATTCATGTGGGAGATGCAGCGTCAACGTGCATGTGGGATGGGCTCACCATTCACACAACACACAGAGAGAGAGAGAGAGAGAGAGAGAGAGAGAGAGAGAGAGAGAGAAGCGAACACTGGTGCGGTCCAGCCTGTTGTAACTGTGGTGTCCTGGGAGGTGGAGATCAGGAGGTTAATATGATCCAATCCAGCTCCTTCATTAGCCTGATCAAGGTAATAACAGCCTACTGGGACAGCGAGGCTGCCAGGTTGGCTAAAACTAACCCACCTACTACAGGCCTGCAATGTCCCTAAGCCTACTTATTGGCGGAGAGAGAGAGAGAAGCTACTATTGACAAGAATTGCATTTACATGCGCACAAACTTGGAAGAAGCAGGATAAACAGTAATATTAAAGCCTTTATCCCATTGTGTGGTGTGTGTGATGGCCTCGACTCTGCAGCTGTACTAGGATGTGATGGTTGAAACACACAAGCTAGTTTCAGCACACCTCAAGTGTTAGTTCTTTGAGGAGCCAAAGACACAATCTCACACATTCTGTGACTATCAAAGAAGCTTCTCGCCGCTGGAAAGATGGCCTTTTCATAAAACGTGCTGTTTACGCTGTAGAGAGGGGCATTAGATTGGTGCTACATCTCTACATGACCTGAGAAAACGAGCTGTGATATTTCCTTTTGCTCCAAGGTAGAAAACCAACAACAACAAGAATCTGAGCTCTGCACTGGACGATGGCTGAAAGATATGGTTAAAAAATAAAATGTACTGGAATTATTTTGACAGATTTAATCAGCACCATGGACGGGGGCATACAGAAATGTAGAAGTTAAATCAGCCAGTGAATGTCAGCTTGAGCAGGGAGCTGTGGGTACAGGCAACATGGAAGGGTTTACCATTTTTTCCAGGTCATTCATTTGTTGGTTGTTGTTGTTGATACAAATCTGGTTGGAAATTGGCAAAGTTCCCTTCCAAGTTGCAGTTTTAAAGTATTTACACTATGGTAGGCAAAGCACCTGTTGCAGAGTCCTTCCTTAAGATGCATTAATGTAATTTGCATCAAGCACAGTCGGAGGCATGCAAAACCCAAGACAATCAGTCAGGCTAAATGGGAAATTAGAAATATTTGTTATGGATATGGCTGATATCATGCATGATGGCAGGTCTGTGTGTGTGTGTGTGTGTGTGTGTGTGTGTAAGGGTAGATTAAGAGTAAATAAGAGGAGAATGGTAGTGATAGGTAGGCCTAACAGAGAATAAACATCATTAATTGGAGAGGCACACATGGATGGATGCAGCCAGATGGTGTTTTGTACTCATTTGTCAGACACTGCTGACAGAGAGAGAGGGAGAGAGAGAGAGGGGAGGAGAGACAGAGAGCAAGAAAGAGAGAAAGAAAAACAAAAAGAGGTGTTTATTGATTGCAAAGTCCGTACACTGCTGCCTGGAACAGACTTGCGCTGTTTAAATCTAGCTCTGCCTGTTCTGCATCATCTTTCTCTCTGTGTCTGTGCCTTTCCTGTCTGAGTGGTTCTGATGGCGCTGCCACTGTAGCGCTCTGCCAAGCCGGATGCATACTGGTGAGTACAGACACAACACCCCGCAGATCGCCAAACTTGGCGTCCATTAAGGTCCATCTGTCTGGCTTTTATAAAAACACCATCTACTGTATGTTCTTCCTCAAAAGGTGCTCCACAGTCGAGATAGAAAGATGAGAGAGAAAAAAGAAGCGACAGAGAGATTAGGAGCGACAGAAGGCTCAGGGGAGCAGAGGACAGGAATAAGAACAAAGGAACAGGAGTATGGGTTCTCAGGAAAAGTGAAACTTAGTCTTGGCCTAGAAGGGCTACAATGAGCCTTGTGAGCCAAATATGGCAACTGACGGAGAGCTCTCAGTTTGCCATCCACTTCCAAGGCATTTTTAAAAAAAGAAAAGTAGAGCAATGAAACGGTCTCCTAATTTCCATGATGTGGACTAGAGTTACACAAGTGAAAAAATACCAAAAATAGAACTTTAAAAAAAGGGGGCAAGCGAAGGATGTGGGGGAAAATGGAGAGTTGGAGCACAAGAGCAGGACTAGGTTCCCACCGTGTTCCAAACAGAGAGTAGCGCTCGAGGCCGCTGGTCTTCTCAGGCTGCTGCTCACTTTGTTCTCTGCAATGACAGTTTCATTCAGGGAGACGTGCACTTGGCTCTCCAGGGCCAGATTGCCTCTGTGCCAACGAGCTCTTTCTGTCTCTGTGTGCTGTTCCCCTTTCAGATCTTACCCTTCCTGCTTCTTGGGTGCTCTATAGGCGTGTGTGTGTGTGTGTGTGTGTGTGTGTGTGTGTGTGTGTGTGTGTGTGTGTGTGTGTGTGTGTGTGTGTGTGTGTGTGTGTGTGTGTGTCACTGTGAAGCCTGCTACCCCTCTTAATGTGCTATAGGTAGCTTGCGGCGAGTGCTTGCCATCACTGCATTGAATCAAATTTAGAGCAGTGCGAGTAGCATTGTCTGGAGCCTGCTTTATTAGGGATTCTCACACAACTTAAATGGCATGGTGTTACATCAGCTCTTGCTGTCACATGCGGAGAATTGTCCCCACATGAACTTCCTCTAAAAGGATTCTTATGAAATCCAACCAGATCAGTCCCTGCAGATCAAATACCAATATTCGCAAAAGAACAGAGTCCACAGACTTCACCACCAGAGTAAAAAGTCTGTGTGTAGCTGACTTATCACTTCACAGCATAACAATTTGATCTCTCAGAAAGTATGAGGTGCTCTACTCGGGGTTGTTTCCAGGGTAACATGTTTATATTTACATTTAAGGACAGGATTTCTGGACATGCCGAAGTATCCTTGAGCAAGATACTGAACCCCAAAACTGCTCCTGATGTGCAGTTGGCACTAGCCTCTGCCATCAGTAAGGGTCCTGCAATGAGCTGGCGACTCATTCAGGGGTGTACCCTGGCCTTCGCCCAACGAGTCACTGGGATAGGCTCCAGTAATCCCCCTGAAAAAGGGGGACAATAACATCACCGCAACCCCGTGAGGGAAAAAGCGGGCAAGAAAACGGAACGGAACGGACAGGATTTCTACAGTGCATCTTACAGTTGGATGTAAAATTAAGTACAGCATATGCTTCAACTTTAGATCAACAGCATTATAACTAAAACAAATAATACAAAGGTCAAAGCCATTGCAGCTTGACAATTCTATCACAGTGGAAGTGCGATAGATTTGCACATGAAGCATTTAGATGTGTTGTAATCCATGACAGAATACGAGTCTGTATAGTTTGTGCAAATCTCAGCATGATAAAAACCTAAGTACTCCATCATTGACTCCAAAAACACCGCATCCAGCTTGGGTGATATTTACCATCAGTACATAAAAGCAAAATATAAACAAAGACATTTCTAGCAGTGTCTTTAGACAAAAGTACTCAGGGTTACCCAAGGACATGGCCTTTGCCTGCTCTCAGATGGCCTTGTCCAATCGTCTGCCTGGCTGTCATTTTCTCATAGGCCCTTCAAACAGTGCTGTGACCTGAGGTGACCAATGAGAATTTATGGTACCCATAAAAATGTCTGGTGCACACACACCTGTCAATCACACATATAAGCATGTGTGAAGCACACAAATCAATACATAAAAACTCCAAACAGAGCTAGATGCGTGTGCAGACGCAAACACAAGCACAGTAGGGCCATGAGCAATTATTATCTATATCATTGATTAATCTGCCATTTATTTTCACAGCTAATCAATCACTCTATCAGTTAGTCCACAAAATGCTGAACCCAAAAGGCTGCAAAGATGTAAAAGATACTCAGCTTGTCTATGTTCCCATATTCTTTTCTCCTCCCCATTCTTACTTTGTATAGCATTCTGTGCATTAAATGTGATTTAATATTTAAATGCATTGCTCGGCTAGCTGTTGATTAGAAAGTAAATCTACAAGACATCGCTCTGAGACATGTGCTGCTGCATGCTGCACAAAGACACAGCATTCTTAAAGGTTATAACTCATATAGAGGAGCACAGCAGGGGATGTTCTTGTCCATCCCAAGTGGGTCTGGGGCTGATCCACCCAATTACATGTGTTTGCCATGTTACATGTTTGGCCTTTTAATGAGGATTAAACAAGGCCTTATTTACACAGTGTTTAAGTTATGTGGCTCGCTGTGTGCAAACAGTTATCAGGCCAAGTCTTTTGACACAACAGTAGAAATTCTGCTTTTGCCATACAAGCATTGTTTGACCTGCAGAGTACAGCACAGCCGAAGATCGTTAATAACATACGGAGGTAATTCGGGTGGATTTGAACCTGGGTCGGAGTCTCTTCAGCTGAGAGCTGTTTCTTATTTGTGATGGCAACATTGTTCAACATAATCATGGCATAAACTCAAGTCAGGTCTCTTTCACAATTGGCCAGGATCTGCTGCAATACCTGCCTACAGGTCAATCATTATTGCTCTCCAGCTCTTCTAGGGACAGAAGGGTGAAACGGAATAGGCCAGTCGGGGTTTATGCATACAGCTCTGGAAGTATTTGAGTGGAGGTTACCTAAAGTGCAGTGGGGCTCTCCTGCCCGCTCCGTTTGAGGGTCTTAACCCAGGACTCAAAAGATGAGGGGAGCATTTCAGTCGGTGTGTATGTACATGCATGTGGAAGTATTTTTCTGGGCATGCGTAATCGTGTGTGTGTGTGTGTGCGTGCGTGCGTGCCATTGTCTGTGTGTACGAGGGCAGGATCAGTGGAGTAAATCCACACTTGAAAGAGTAGCTCAATCAAGCTCTCCCACCCAGCTTTCTCTCCTTTCTCTCCCTGCCTCGTTCTCTCTCATCTCGCCAATGTTCCCCTGCTCCCAGTTCATCAAGAGTTGAAGAGTTCACAGAACTGGGGAGCAAAAGAGCGCCACTGAGGGCAAAGTAGAGCAGGTATGAAACCATTAACCCATCAGTTTCCTCTTCCAACTGTCAATTTGAATGAAGAGCAGTCATTGGCAGGGCGTTACACAATTGTCAATATTTGCTGTTAACACGTCAACTAAATGTTGACAATGGATTCAGACACAGACAACAAATGTTGACATGCCGTCATATGCCTCTATGGTGAGTCATACTTGGTTGGTCCCACAACTTTCTGAAAATTGTAGTTACTGCTAAACAATATTCTCATTAAATAAACACACACACAGACACACTGTGTCTTTACACAATGTGTAAATTATGAGATTATTCAAAAGCAAAACTATGATATTAAAGCCTTTCCTAACAAAACAACCTTGTGGTTATCAGTGTATTCTCCCTCTTTGTTACAGCTCTGCAGCTGGTTCCTCTCCAATGACAAGTTGAGCCCGTTCCTTGAAAGGAAATAAAAAACCATGACCTCATTCGGTTTCCTGTGCGATTTAATAAAGGCGATTTAACGCTGCCAAATGTGGAAAAGATGCCCTTCATTAGAACAATGCGTACCCTGCGTGTCCATACTTTAATCCAATCTAGTTTAGCATGATAAAGGGCATTACTGCCAGACAGCACAACTGCCAACCCACTCATGATGTGTGCATGCACTTGCAGACAGCGACATAAAGAGAATATAGCACCCCCTGAGGGATTCATGGGTAGATAATGCATCAATCCAAAATTCAGGGTCAAGAGTACTGGAGGTTTATTCTACCATACTCAAACTACGTCACGTCTATTGACATTTAAAATGTGTCATACCCAAGGCTAGTGTCAGACCATTGAGGTAAGTGCATTAAGCCTGGCCATAGTGTAAGCAGCACAAAAGGTCGGATCTACAATAGAAACATAGGCTTGGTTTCTTTCTCTGATCAGTAAGTATTAGTCTGTGTTATAATAAGTTTGAAAGCAAACATTAGCTGAAAATACACTTTGGAGTACAAAGCTTTAATATTTGGAATACATCCAAACAGAGTATGAAAAAGTGCCATGCGTATTCTTATATTACAAAACAAGGCAGGAACATTTTAAGCCTCAAGAATAGAAGCATTTAGAGGGTGAATTTGATAGGCCAAGATAAACACAAAACATACCATGTCTATCTGATGGAAGGATCTTTTCATTACATCTAAATGAACAAAGATGCCTTGCTTGAAGGAAAAATGGCCTCCAGTTGACTGCAAACGGTCATTAATTAGCTCTGTTAAATTGTTATTTGAATTAAGGATAGAGTGAAACTTTTTATGAACCAGATTTCATTAGTGTCTCAAAAGAGCTCCAAGCTGCCTTTTTTGTGTTTGAGAAAGAAAAGAAGAGAGCTTCTCCTTAACCCGATAAATGGTTCAGGTACTGAATTAGCAGACCATCTTTAATGCACTTGTCAGGCTGCGAAATGCAAAGAGATTTCAAGAAGAGTGAGGAATCTATTTTTGTAGCACTCCATTCAGATGAGTGTTAGCTGCAGAGAGCCGTCGTTGACTTAAAAGGACGCCAAAAGGGGTTTTCGCTGTGTATGTGTCTACACATGTGTTAACAGTGACTCATTCTGAATCACACTTTGAAACATTGCCGCTTCCATAGATTGCTTCATTTTCAGGTTTGTATGTGCATGAAGAAGTGTGTCAACATGCTTGTGTGTTCATACAGGCGGTGGAGATCTGAAATACTCGTGCACTCAGCAACAAAACAAGTGCCTAAAGAAGTGACAGTCAGGCTGAATAGAGACAAACAAATCCTCAGACAAGAGGACATGAATTGAAGTGCTTTCCACGTTGCAGGTTGGGCTGAGGACCAACTGAGACAGATGGGGAGGAAACCATCATACTAGACAGGGGACATCGGCATACTGGCACCTCCATTACATCTTTAACAGGTGCAGAACAAAAAGTTAGTGCATGGTGTTAGAAATAAAAAAAAAAAAAAAGCCTGCATTTTCATGTGATCAGCTACAGTTTTAAGATTAAACTCTTCTGGTGCATGCCCTGTAGATGTGCTATAGTTCCACATGGCTGGTTATTTTGCCCTTACTCCCCCTTGCTCTCTGTATATAATTAGGGCTGCATAATTAATTTAAACATTATCGTAAAATGTGTGACAAGACAGCATTATAATGAAACACTGTAGGGCTACAGAGATGCTCTAGCTTGGTACAGGCCCCAACAAATGTCACATCGGGATGATTTTAATAACTTTCTCGGTGAAAATGAAAGCTGTGATGCAAAAATAACTCCTTCTAATCTTAAATCATATCTACTGTATGATTGCATTCATAATATCTGTCAAAAATAATAGTAACGTCATCTTCTTCCTTGGGGTGTCCCCTGTGTACTGGTTGCAGAAACCATCATAATTTGCCTACAGAAAAAAGATGATACTTTGTAATGCAGCTATATCTAGGGCAAACATTGTCCTTGTTGCATCTGTTTCTCCCAAACTAAGAGAATATAAATGAAGCACACGTGTCAACATAATTCTGCATTTACAGGATAAAGTACAGGAAGGGAAAGCCGCTTAATAACATTAAAACCAGAGTGCATCTCTTGTTTAGCCTGGAATTGGCTGGCCCCATTTCCTCAGACCACCAAGCCCTGTGCATCGCCACCTGATGGAAAACCTGGGCCTTCAGCTGCCTCGTCCACCTGGTCACCACAGTTAACAGGGAAAATAAACAGCGCATGCCAAAAAACTACCACCAGCCATCGCCAGTGCCACAGTGTATGAGGAAGTTGGGGCAGAGGGGAAGCGGAGATGAAATGTGACAGTCACAGGAGGTGTGTGCAGCTAGCTATGTTTTTCCATTCCACTGAGGGTACAGCCAACCTGTTCCCCTGGTCTATATATGGAAGTAAACAGGATGCAAACAGTGGGGTAGAGGTGATATGCCATATGTAGCCTTACTATCCTGTTGTTTGGACTGAGATCGTAATGAAAGGCCCCTTTCAGGACTCCTAAACAAGAACTAAACCGTGTCTTTAGTGACTTCTCTAATGCTCTCCACAAGTTTTGTGAGTTTCCAAACAGCCTATGAGGCCATAGGCAGCTACCGTGTCTGTATAAGCTTGTGTGTGGTATGTACTCACGGCAGGTACAAGGAGCTTCTTGACCTCCTCCACTGCTCTCCTCATCTTGATCTCTGCTCTGGCCTGTGAATCTTCCACTGTGATCAGGACATGAAGGTCTTCGTTTAGGTGTTCCCAGTTTGGCTTCCCTCTGTTCTGCTCCTCCTGGACAGAGATAGAGGGAAAGTGAGAGAAAGACGGTGAGCAAATGTGACAGTGTGGGTGTGCTGGAGCACCAGTGCAGTAACACGGCATATCAGAGGAAGCGGAGGCGAGAGGCAGGCATACACAGAGGACGACGGAGTCCTGTGAAGAGAAGCAGGATGACAGGAGCGGCCCTTTAGTCAGCTATTTAGCTTTAACTTTGAAAGGACACTCTTCTTTAATAGATCCCTCGCTTCAGAGAGACAAAGACGACAGCTAGCCCTGCAGCAATTAATATCAGTGAAAGATGGATGGGTGGATGGATCAGAGAGAGTTTTTTGAGCCACACCAACCTAACTTGTAGGAATGCAATTGTGATACATGGGGTATAGTTCAAAGTGCCGCAGGATCGTGTGTGAAGGAGTACGTGTGTGCCTGTCTCAGACTTGTGTTTGCATGGACAATGCTGTCCAGGTAACAATAGCTCTCTGAGGGAGTCATTTTCCCTCCTGAAAAGGCAGTGCCAAAGCACTCAGAGGGCGCCAAATTGTAGCACTAGCAGTACCTGAAAGGCAGAATGGGCTGTATTCAAAACCAACACCACAGCTCGATAGCCTTTCAACACTGTTAAATAGGAAGCCGTTTAAAGATTTAAATTGGGGCGGCTCGGGTTGGGAAATCGTGCATGACGTTTTACGTTTTTCAGGTGCCTCTGTGAAAAGCCCAGTCATGCCTGACTCTTTTTGAAAAGGTAAAATGGGATATGTGTAGACAACTATGGTGTAGCCACACATTTGTAGAAGAACCACCCTTCTCCATTCAGTGTAGCTACTTTCCTCCCTCTTCTGGTTGCCCCACTGACAGTAAGTGCAGTGAGCAGACACGGAGAGCCCTCTAAAAAGCTTTTGAGGTTGTATCGATGTCACTGTACAACCATGAAAGTCAGCGGTTTGAAAGCTGACTACTTCCCCTTGAGGTGAGGAGTTGAGGTCTAGGGTTGTCGGAAAAAGATGCAACCTCAGATTCTTTGATGTGACACCACATTAAAACATCAAAAAGCGGATTGTAATGTCACGGCGGTATTATTTGATTTTGCAAAGACGAAACGTCAAAAAGGAAATGTCAAAAGGAATGTAACGCAAAACATCTCTAAGTCAGATTTCTTTCTTGAAGAAGGTTAGAGTCAAGGTCAAGTAGTCGGATGCATCCAAGTTTTTCCCCCTCCTGCTGTGGGTTTAGGTTTAGGTTAGACTGTTGATGAACACTGCCGTTTAACCGTCGCACATACAAACCACCTCAACTTCACGTCACAGCTCATTTGTGAGTAAAGAGCCACTGTGACGGTGTCTGATTATAAACAATGCATAGCGGTGCTCTGCAGGGGTCCCCCCCTGACATGATTTCTACACACTCAACGAGCACCACAAAGTGAGTGTTGCACGCACGCACACAAATACAGGGTGGTTAAAG
>OMLP01029362.1:11763-26928 GCA_900302685.1 Spondyliosoma cantharus | reverse complement strand
ACAGCGCCCGCCATCAGCATTAATGTTCAAATCAACCCGGTTTAGATTATTATAATCCGGGTTAGCTGGTCTGCTAGCCAAAATGCAAAAACACCGTTGCTTAGTAACCGTTGCTATGACGCCACTTCCGGGTTAGCCTCTGTTTCCTGGTTAGCGAAACGTACAAAAAAGTTTATTCTTCTTTAAAACGTGAAATAAGAGAGAAGTATTTCAGTTTAGTGTCAGAGAAACAGCGGACATCGTCATGATGACGTCATGATGACGTGTTCTGGCCTTCAAGGAGCATTCTGTAGTTTAATGAGAAGAGAAAGATCTTAAAGGACAACACAGTTTATACTGTTTGCTGTGTTTACATGTGGCGGACCCTGCCACCTCTCTAGCTTCAGACAGTGTTCTGGGACCTTATTTTCCTCTGAGAACAGCTGGTTTATTCATATTTTGTATTATGACCTCATTTATATTGTAAATGTTAAAATTCTGAGTTTGCTCCTTTAAACAGAAGTGTGTGTGTGTGTGTGTGTTCACACTGTGTGTTGTTTTTTGTTTCAAACTGGGACGTCTATTTGAGTTACAACAGAACTTCAAGTCGACCTGCAGCTGAAAGTGTATTTCAAGGAAAAATAAAACAAATGTTAAACAACAATATGATGTTAAATTCACTGACAGAGTGGAACAGGAGTATATAACTACATAACAATACAACTCAGATGTAAGTGGCACCATGATGTCATTCAGTCTGATTTAAGAACATTTCACTCATGAAAACATGGAGGAAACTGACTGACTCTGATGGATGGAGATAAAGAGAGATATCCTCTGTGAAAACCTTTGACTAGTACGTCAATAACATGAAACAGTCTGAACCTGGGTTAGATTCAACTTTTTTGCAAACTTGTAAAACATTTACATTTAGCAGACGCTTTTGTCCAAGAAAGAAACCACAACATGTCACCGTCGATGGAAAGAAAAGAAAGTGAGACTAAAAGTGAGTCTCTGGAGGTGAACACCTGTCAGCTGTCAGGCGGATGTTCAGGTAACTTCATCACATCCAGTTCAGCTGAGTTTGTTTTCACAGAACAATCAGGTCGACTTCCTGCTAAGTTTCAACAGAGTTAAACCACCAGATCCTCATGAAGTCAAACTACAATCTACTGACATTTACTCCAACGTGCTCCTGACTTCCTGTTCCTCCGACTCCTTCGATGAAGACGTTCTCTCTTCAAATCAAACCAACACAAAGGTGAGAAAATGAACCTTTATTGAAAGAGACACAGAGGTGAACAGAATGAGGAGCCATCTTTTCTCCTCCAGCTCTGAAGTACGAAATAAAACTGACATGCGTCTCTGCTGCTGTGTGACGAGCCGCCAGCACAGAACCGTTCAGTGAGCTCGTTAAAAGGAAACACATTTTATTTTGGAGGCCTTCAGCTGAACGAGCGTCTGAGGTCACAGTGACGATGAATCCTTAACAAAACAGAGTTCAGGCCTGACTCTCATCTCTGACCTCACACTTCATTTAAAAAGAAATAAAATAAAAATCAGATGGTTTCTTTGTGTCTACTTCTTCTTCTTCTTGCTCTTCTTCCCTCCCTCCCCCTGCTGGGAGCTGGTGTCTCCTCCTCCACTCTTCTGAGTCCGAGTCTTCAGTTTGGGGATCATCTCCGCTACGTAAAACATCACGTCTTTACCTGAGGGATAAAAACAGGGTCGTTCAGTCTTCAGCCTCATGTCAGCAGGATGAACCCTGTGAGTCAGACTCAGCAGGATGAACCCTGTGAGTCAGACTCAGCTGCACAGACAGAAGATGATTTCTGCGTGAGTGACTTACGGGAGGTGAACTTGTCCTGACACAAGCTGCCGTCAGCCTGCTTCACCTGGACTCTGACTCGACCTCTGAACTGGACGTCTCTGTTCCACTCCCTGGGGTGCATCTTGTTCTGCAATGATGTCACAGTGATGTCATTTTAACCCCCGGTGAAGTGTGTGTGTGTGTGTGTGTGTGTGTGTGTGTGTGATATCGGTGACTTTGTTTCTTTTACCTCCACGTAGACGTTGAGGCCGGCAGCCGTCAGGACGTCTCTGATCTCAGCACAGGACGGATTCTCCACCGCCTGCAGACACACGGCGTCACAACATCAGCGGCTTTATTCAAGACATGTGACACAACATCCACACTTCAGCGTTTTCATGTAAGAAATATGATCCTGGTTCAGGCCTCAGTCAGATCTAATTGCTACGTCACTGACTTCTCCTCGGACCGGTCCCACTGCCCAAGTTATGAAGTCGTTCTTCTGACTTTGGTGCACCAAAAAATAACTTGTTTATCATTTTATCACTCAGAGCGTTTAAACAAAACATTAACTACTGTTTCCTGTATTTGAGTGACAAGACGAGCAAAGGAAACAGATCATGTGAGACAATAAAATATCTGTCATCAATGTGCAAGTTGTCATCAACATCATGTTTGTTATCGTCAGGAACTCATGAACCAAACTTTTCTCTGACTTTTCAAGTTGTTGTGAATGTTCCCAGTCGGAAAGATGCCACATGAACGCACCATGAGGAAGGACTACTGTCAGACTACCAGTGCAAACCCATTTGTTGAGATTTCCAAATTGTATCCAGATTTACATGCACACTGCTTCTCCACTATTATTTTGAACATGACAATAATCAGAATTTGATACAGGTTGTGTAATATTCCTAATTAGAGTTTATTCCAAATGTAACATTTTCAGATTAAGACGAGGGATATGCTGGTATTCTCACTGTTTTAGGAGCGTTCTCTGGACATGTATACAGCACATGTGAAATAAACTCCTCAGTCGGGTTTTCATGCGAGGTTAAGACACGCGGCCTCCTGCCCACAGCTCTGCTCACAGGTAGAAACATGACTGCAGTTTGAAAAGAGAGTAAATTCCTCCATAGAGCTGAACTGAGCGGCTGCATGTAAACAGGAATATTAGCGCAATATTCATTTTAATCTGCCATGTGAACAGCTGAGTCAGTTTTGCCTTTTTCGGAATAATAATAACAAAAACTAGAATATTGTGTGAATGCAGTCCTAAACTGGTGTCCTGATGCATTTTGAATCGGGAAGCTCACATGTTGATGATCATATTGTTTGCAGTGTCTGCATGAAGACAACATGGACTGTATGATATTTCTTCATGTCCCTGATCTCATCACGGCCGGTCGTTAACGTCCCTGCTGACGACCAACAGCTTGTAGAAACATGATGGTGAAACATGATGCAGACAGTAAGAGGCGTCACCTTCTCTGAGGGGATCCTCCGTCCTTCAGCCAGCGTCTTCTTACTGTTGATGTAGATGGGATAGACGCAGATGAACCTGCAGGACACACAGACGGATGGTCAGACTGAACAAAATGACCAGAGAAATAATATCCTGATATTTCTCAATATTCTGAAATATCCACTGAATATTTTCAGGTTTTGGACTTGTTGTTAGACAAAAGAGGAAAGATTAAGACTTTAACTTGCGCTTCAGGAAACTGTGACTTTAAAGACCAAACGATTAATTGATTACGTGAACAAATAATCAGATTATTCCGTGATGGGAACAATTTCTGTTGAGCTTCCATTTTAATCCAAGCTGTTAACAGGCTATGACTTCACTGTAGAGCTCTGGTGACTTGTAATAAAGCGGAATTTACATTCAGGTGTGCCACAAAACTCTGAGCTGACTGAAGAGAAGCCCCTGAACTCACCACCAATCTAACGTTCACCTTATTTAATCATATTTCTACGATGTGAAGTCGATCATATGTTTGACCGCCATCGTCTTCAGTCTGAATAAACGATAAACCATCAGTAGGATCAATATTTGACGATAAAATACTGAAGTTAAAGGATCTTTTATACACGTCATGCTAGAGGGCTACAGTGCCTCAGCGTCGTACGGAGAGCACGACAGGCCAAACTTAATGTCAAAACTGAGCCACTTTAACATTTGACACCATTTATGTCAAAGATTTCGTAAAACGTAACTTTGGATGTAACTCATTAGAATCTCACATCCTAAGGTGGTAAACAGGATTCATTAAGCAAGACATCTTTAGTGGCTGTAGCCGTCAGTTAGCTCAAGCTACTCCCACTGTCTCTAATTCGCTAACGTTACAGCGTCGAGGGTTGTAGTGAATATGTACACTAAAAAGTCGTTTCTTGTCGGATGTAAATCTATAACTGTAATTAAATGTATGCCGAAATAAAGAATGTTCCTTCAAGATCGATACATTTGGAACAGAAACAGTTCATAAGATAGTTACATCCGCAAGAACCAATGTTGTCCTTAAATTCAGAAATATTCTATAGGAGTTTTGCAATACTTGAGCAAGCGGCTAAGCCATGTTAGCTTGATCTTAGCTAGGCTAACAGGATTGCTTTTACAAGAACTCACCTCTCTTTATCCGCAGGGTTTTCAGTTAGATGAGCCATTGTTTGGTTTGTTGGTTGTCCGTCTGACTGCAGACGGTCGAGTCTCTAATGGATGAAGCGACTAACGACACGGTTTGATCAGTGCCGTAAAACACGCAGCCATACGGCCGCTCCACATGTACTCCGACTGACTGTTGACAACCAGCCGGTGCGCTCGATTCACGCACCGGCTGCTCCGGTTTGACACCGTAACAAAAATGTGACCCATGTTTATGACGTGTCATGGAGTAACACATTTATAAAACATTGTGAGGTTTGCTTCTTGTCATCAGGTCCTTAAACATCAGATTTCACTCAAATTTAATTCGTGGAGAAGAAAAACTGAATATAATCTTTGAGCAGTTCTCGGTCTGTCCACGCGGGGTCGCTGGTGCGCTGAGTCTGCGCGCTGCTGAAATGCCCGGATGTTATTGTAGCTAGCTCTTTTAGCAAATCGGCTAGCCGCTGCGACGCCGCTGCCTTTTGCCGCTACGGTCTGTCGCATCGGGGACATTCGACCCTTCTGACTCCCCCGGCCAATATAAACTATTTTTTAACGTTGGTAACTTAACCTCGGTGATTTATCATGATAGAAGTTGACTGAACAGTTCGTTAATTTTAGGTCTTATCGTTGATTTTTCCAACCGATTTGGCGGGACTAGATCGGGTTAACAATACGACAAGCTAAGCAGCTAAGCTAGCGGTGAGACAGGCCAGTTTGTTTTTTCAGGTAGCTAACACAGCTAGCTTAGCAAGCTACCGCGGCTGTCATGGAAGACAAATCTTTTACTAAAGAATTAGACCAATGGATCGAACAGCTAAATGAGTGTAAGCAGCTATCGGAAAACCAAGTCAGGACACTCTGCGAGAAGGTAAGTTGGTTGCAACAATCCGGGTTTTATTCTGTCTGTCGGCCTCGCTTTCGGTGTGGCCTAGATTGCAATGGCGGCTGCGACTAATTTCTGGAATGAAGTCACGGCAAGGCGGCTATTTTCGCCCCATTTTCGACCAGTCATTCGGAGTTTTCCAATCTCTCGCAACATTCTAGCAGCTAAATATTTTTTTAAATATGTTAGTGTTGCTCAGTGGATTGCCCAACCTCACTGAAGTGTACTAATGTGGACGGTTTCCGAACGAGCGTCGTCTCGGGTCAGACGGGCCGAAAATTCACATCTTTTCCATCTTTACCAGGAAATAGACTGAGTCCATTTTATTGCCAGTCTATTAACGAGGCTGCCATTTACGCACAGACCAGCACTTAACATGTGTTTTAACCTGGACCTTTATATTGTTTTAATGTTGAAGGTAATTGTGTATTAAAGCATGTATGCGGGCTGATGTGCACCGCGCCCTGTCTTTATCGATCAACCGTTTATTGCATAAACCTGTCAAGCCTCTGTGTTCAGACGTCACTTCAGCTTTTGTTGCACCATAATAAAAATAACTCGTTCGTTTGCTTCTCTGAATCATTAACCTTTAATGAAATTCAAGCGCACATAATAAGCTCAGTGAGAGGCAGCAGGCCGTCGTCTCTCCTGAATGTGGAGGATAATGTTCGAGTTAAATGAATGACGGAAAAGACTGAAAACACTGTTTTTGTGAAGTAAAACACACAAAGTAGAAGCTGATTGGCCTTTTTAAGCGGGTTGAAAACTTCCCCACATGATGCATTTAGAAAAACATTTCACCTAGAAAGATTACTCAAGTAGGTAATCAACAGAACAATGAGCAGATCCTCTCAGATGGGAGGATTTCCTGCTTTTCCATGTTTTTATAGGATTTTAAATAAACTGTTTTGGTTCTTGATTGCTGGTCTGACAGAAATGTCTCGTCTTTAATGGAGCTAAGTGTTGAATATGAATTGTTTTTTGAAGCGTTTGCCCTTTTTAGAAAACGTTATATTTTCTGCCTGTTGTGACATTTGCAAAGCAGCAACGATCTGCAGAGTCTTTAGTGATGACAGCAGACGTTCTGTTTTTACTATTTCTTATTGGGCGTAACTCAGTTTATAATCTCTGAGGAGCGTTAAGTCTGTTCGACAACATGAGACGACTAAGAATCAAAAGAACATTAATAATACGTTAAGCACAGCGATTTTTCTCATTTTCACCATTCAACGCTCTGCTACGGTGTCCTGTGAGGTCACACAGTCCTGACGCCTGAAAATAACCCGTCAGTCTGTCATGACGGCTAAAAGTGGACGTGTGTGACATGAATTACTGTTTGTGTGTCTGTTTGAAGAGTTTTATTTAACCTTGTGTGTGCTCACATGATCACTGAGTGTATGAAAATGTGGTTGTTTGTGAAGGTGGTTATTTGAATAAAAGGATGTCTGTATGTTTGTCTCTCCAGGCCAAGGAGATCCTGACCAAGGAGTCCAACGTGCAGGAGGTGAGTTTTCCTACAATGGCAGACATAAAACCAGCCCGTACTGACTTCCTGTACCACATGCAGGATGGACAAATATTGTAGAGCTGGAAGAGTAGACAGACAGACAGACAGACAGAGGAAAATCAGACAAGTAAATCAAAATCTAAATGATAAGAAAGAAGAAACCAAACAGAAATGTTTTGGTTGATGAGTAATTAAGTGTTTATCAAAATCTTTCATTCATTTTGCTCCAGTCAGTAAGAAGAACAGAACAGGTGACTCCGATGTTGAAACCTTCAACTCCATCAGAAAGGGAACTTACATGGAAATGTTTCTGAGCAGGGAGGGAAGGAAGGATCAATATCTGCTCCAAGTTGTTCCTCTGATGAAAAGATTTATGCTTCAGATGAACCCCAACACTATTTTTACAGTTTATCATTGAATAGAAGTTCCTGTTTGACTAAAGTTCTTGTATTTAAAATGAATTTCTTTTATAATTTTAAGATGATATGCTGACTCTCATTGTTCCCTCTGGCGTGTTTGGAGTCTCTGCAGTCAGAACAGAATCACACCTTGTTTACACGACAAACTGTGTCTGCTGAGCCACACACACGCACACACACACACACACACACACACACACACACACACACACACACTCCTTTATTTTAAATGCCACAGGGTCTTTTTTAGAAACAGGAGTCAGGAGCCAGTTTGTGTATAAAAGGCTCGTATATATTGTTTTTAAAAAAGATGGAAAAAACATTAATTTTTTTGTCCCTCTTCAGTGTGTTATCCTTTCCAGCATACTCGTGTTTTCACGGCAGGTGTTTAGTTCTGTCAAACTGACCTCTGATCCAACTAAACAACATCCTGTTAGAGAACTTGAATAAGGAAATAACAAACCATTTGAGGAAATTGCTGTTTTATTGTTCAGAGAACTTCAGATGAGTGTCGAGTGTCTTTTTATTCAGGATGTTAACGGTGCTGATCCACTCGTGATCGACTAAAGTGAACATTTATCAACAGGAAATGTAGTTTTACACTTTGTTGTGGATCCTGACTGATGGAACATTTGTAGCTATTACCTGAGAATAAAACATTGAGTGGTGATATATTAGTTGTTATTCACTGTTTACATTCAGAAACATTTTCCCAAAGCAGCTTTTTAAACTATGACAAAGATTTTCTTAGACATGTTTTCAGTTAAACACCAAGCTGTATAGTCAGCCGTGACTAACAGCAGATTTAATCTTAAAGTAAATTTGAAACAGTAATCATCGGTTTAAGTATTATAAATCAGTAATGCCCAACTTGTTTGTCTTGAAACAAAATAATAAAAGTTCATTCTTCATCCTGAAAATAATAGTTGGAGGAATATAATCTTAACTAAACATCCATTTAGTAGCTTTTCCTAGAGTTTGTCGTGGTCTCATGTAAGGCTGCTCAAAGTATCATAATTACAATAAAGTGCAAAATCCAAATCTTGGAAGCTGCAGTTTTTGCTAGAGTTTAACTGTGACAAATATAATAATGAAGTACTGTAGAGCAGCAGAGTCGACTGAGCTACAGGTTATTTTATGAAAATAATCACAATATGAAATGTCCAGCATGTTGTGCTGCAGTTGGAACATCAGTAAGCAAATGTTAAATCTAGACTTTTCCACTTTTCCCCTAAAAAACAAAAAAAAAAAAAAAAACGAGCCTGACAATCAGAAACTTTACTGGTATACTGGCACCATTCACATGGTTGCTGACATGTTTTCTTATCAGTGGAGCTTTGACCTCTCTGCTGCGGTTATAGAATGCAGTAACTGTATCGTCCAACTGAAGCAGGAAAATATGAACACAAACATGTCCTAAAGATTTAAAAACAAAAAAACATTCAACAAAACAAAGATTTCATAATTTTGCAGTCAGTTCGTTCACCACAGTGTCCAGCTGACACGCTCGTATACAAGCTTACTGCAGTTGGTTGATCACATGAGTTGCTTTTAGGATAAAAGAATCGGTATGGAAACCAAGTCACAGACACGATCCCCAACTATACAACTAAAACTTCATTTCAGAAGTAAATGGGTTATTTGATGACACTCTGCTATTCTGCACTCATAAACAAATAAACCCTGTGTCCTCAGGTGCGATGCCCGGTGACGGTGTGCGGCGATGTCCACGGTCAGTTCCACGACCTGATGGAGCTGTTTAAGATCGGAGGCAAGTCTCCCGACACCAACTACCTGTTCATGGGAGACTACGTCGACAGAGGCTACTACTCTGTGGAGACGGTCACGCTGCTCGTCACGTTAAAGGTAAACACTGTCGCTGTGTTTGAGACAAAATGTGTTAATGCAGATATGGAAGTCAGTGTTTCCAAACAGTCTTTATATTCAGTTCCTTCACACACAAAATGATGATGTGAAATATAATTCTTTGTGTCAGGAGACGTTCTCCACCTCTAAACTAAAGGTGGGAGTTGTTCAGTCAAACCATCAGACCTCCAGCAAACAGTCACCACTGCTGCAGGAAGCTCATTCACTGTAGTCAAAGACAAACCAACCAGCTGAAGCCAGTCTCTATTTCAGAAGAGTTTGTTGGAAGAAAAAAAAATAGGCTGAAAAAATGTTGGAAATGTAAAACACTTCTCCTTAAACCTCAAAGAGATCAAAACTAGTGAAACATTCGTCCTCCATCTTTAACGTCTCAAGTTAACATGTGGTGTAAACACCAGTCTGTCAGCAGGAGCAGCTCTGTGATCTGGTGATGAACATCGTGTCTTAGCTGCTGAGAAGAACAGAGGACACTTATAAACATGTGGCCGGGCTGCGCAGTGAAAATAGCTTCAGTCTCTGTCTGTGTCCACACAGGGTGCCGTGTTTCCCATAGGAATGTAGTTGTGGTGATTTGTGAGGTGTGTGACTATAAAGCAGTCAAAGGTTTATGAATAACTGTCTATCACAAATAACTTGATGTTAAGGCAGGTGTGTTGTCAGCCTGAGGTGTGGTGCTGCTCGTTTAAACACCACTGGACTCCTGTGATGGTCCGTCAGGTTAGAAGGTGGTGTAACACCACACGTTTACATACATTAGTGAACTGTAGCTGACCTCACGATTAAATGTTGCCTGACTTCATGAAGAGATTCATCATGGTGAGAATGATGCAGTCAACACTCGTTAAGTAGGCGATTCCATACCGCTGACGTGGGTTGTAATCAGCATGTCAATTCAACACAAGCAGTTTTTTTTTGTTTGAAGAATTGTATTTCCTTTCTTGTGCCAAGTGAATTAAGCCTCTTTGGAAACATTGATTGTGAGGAAAATCTGTCGTGACGAGGCCGTCTAACAGGCCAGGCCCGGAAATTGTAGCTCAGCTGGATTTTACTTTGTGCAGGCAGCTTATTACAGCACAGCAACATTGTTGATCTCTTAATACACCTTGAATTTGACAGTTCGCTCTGTGTGAGTTATTAAATGACAATTGTGCAAAAACAAATTGGAATTCAGTTATTGAATACCCCGGCAGGTGTTAATCTACCTGTTCACGCTGCATGGTGTGTTCAGGGACAGTATATAGTTACACACAGCTAATGAAAGAAAATGGACTTGAAGCATAAAAACAGCTTTCAGATAGCGTGAGGGAACAAAGCTGTTACACAGTGTGTGTCGACAGCTGATCGATTGAAATAAAACACTCATCTGTTCTGTCAGACGTCTGAAGGGCCTCCTGAACGAGCCACTTCTGTCCTCAACATTCAAACAAAATGGTTTTCTCAGAACATTTGACAGCGACGGGCCGACGTGTTCGAGCGTATTCAGTCTCCAGAAGCCGACATTAAACCACATTGGATGTACGTTTCACTCACGGCTAAATTATCATGTAGAGCATGTTTTACTAAAACATCATGCTGTAATGTTTTTAACACTTTGTGATCAGTCCGACCACAGTGTTCACTGAGTTCAGGTGTGTGAGAGGGAAACATAAACCTTTCATACTGAGCTGTATGTTGAAGTCTTGGCTCTGAGGCTTCCAGCCTGCTGACATCTGATTGTTTATCTTGACAAAGATAAGATAAGCAGCAGAGTAAACCAGTTGATCTGGCTGCCTCGATGCATTTAAAATAACCTCTGTGACTCTAAACTTGACTTGTTCCAACAGATCTGAGGAAACACTGAGCTTCAGTGTTCGATCCTCTCATCTGGACATCAGGACGCTGCTGTGCTCACTGGCTCTGTGTCGAGAGTTTTACTGTGAAGTTTTATTGTGTCATAAACACATTTTAAAACATGATGTAATGATCAGCTGTCATCAGCTGACTGTGAGCAGTGAAAGGTTGGATTCAGGAGGTTACTGGAGGACAATTTCATAGAGTGGATAGTAATACAGAGATGTGATGCAACACCTCAATACAGTGCTCATACAAACACGCTTTCTACTTTATTTAAATATAAAAGCCAAAGATAATGTTGTCAAAGCACGAGCAGCAGCAGAAACTGACAAAGTGAAAGATGAAATCAGGAACCATCTGATGAGACATCAGGTGTCAACTTTCACTTTGTGATTCTGCTGCAGCTGTAACAGCTCGCTGAGACGCTCCTGCACAGAACTGACAAATACATCAAAACAACAAATTGAATTAAGTAATCAGTCGATGTTCAAACCAGTACGAGTGTGTACCAGAGTGACAATGTTGATGTTGATCAATCGATTGATCAATGAAGAGAAATGTCCAGAACAATTTCATAAAGACTGAGGTGACGTTGTTAAATGTTTTGTCCAACCAACATCCCCAAACTTTAAGATTTTCAGGTGACCATCATATGAGAGAAAAAACAGGAACGTTTGTTTCTTAAACGTTTCGGCTCTCAGTGAAAACATTCGTTATCGCGGCTCTTTTAAATGATTTCTCTTTATTGTTCCGTTGCTCAGGTTCGTTTCCAGGAGCGAATCACCATCCTGCGAGGGAACCACGAGTCGCGGCAGATCACGCAGGTCTACGGCTTCTACGACGAGTGCCTGAGGAAGTACGGCAACGCCAACGTCTGGAAGTACTTCACAGACCTGTTCGACTACCTTCCACTCACCGCACTGGTTGATGGACAGGTAGGACGAAGCCACACTCGTCTTTAACCAAATTACATTTAATTTGATTTTCTTTCTTCAGTTTTGTTCAAGTAGTGCCATTCATGTTCATCGATTCACTCCCAGTTTAGTGGTGTTGGTATATAACTGAAGAGAGAAAAGTGGCTGTTTTTGGTGAATCTTTTTTGTTTAGATGAAATCTTTTGGGCTGAAATCGTTCCTCTTTTTATCTCAGATCTTCTGTCTGCACGGAGGTTTGTCTCCCTCCATAGACACTCTGGATCACATACGAGCTCTGGACCGTCTGCAAGAAGTCCCACATGAGGTACACACACACACACACACACACACACACACACACAGATATAATGCTGTAACAGGTTTTACTGTGAGATCATCGTTTCATTGATATGGTCACAAATCAAAATGTTCCTGAGGAACGAGAGTTGAATCTAACAAGTCTGATCCTGCAGTAAATCTTCTGATGTTCTGTCAACACGTCTGTTTTGGGCTCTCATGTAAAAGCCCCTCTATAAAAATTCCTCACAAGTGTGAAGTTCAACATTTATAAAGGTTCAGCAGCTTTTAAAACAGCTGCTCACTGTGGTTTTACTTTGGCAGATGATAATTGATATTTAGAGTTGATGTACATTTGCAGTAAAAATACAAATCTTTACTATTTACTCGAGTATTGTATTGTACAATTTTAAAAACGTATCTTCTGTTTTACTTGATCAGGTACTTTGCAGATTCAAATGTCTGTTGCTGGTGATGTGTAACCTTCAGATAGTATTGTGGGCAGTGAGAGAACTGCATTTTTAAATGAATTAATTTTATCTGCAGTCAGACAGAAAAACACTTGATAAGTGCAATAAAGCTGATTATCAGCCCTGATAATAATTATGTTCCTAGTTTTTATCAAACAAAAAGGAGGAAATGGTTCATTTGTTGGGGACTATTTTCAGCGGCGGATTAATCCGTATCTGCTGCTCTAGTCAGAATGTGGCAGCAGGACGGTTGGTGTGTGTTCACGGCGATGAAGCGACGACACTGACGTCTCTTCTCCTCTCAGGGCCCCATGTGTGACCTGCTGTGGTCGGACCCTGATGATCGTGGTGGGTGGGGCATCTCTCCCCGAGGTGCCGGCTACACCTTCGGACAGGACATCTCTGAAACCTTCAACCATGCCAACGGCCTCACCCTGGTGTCCCGCGCCCATCAGCTTGTCATGGAGGTAAAACACGCACAAGGACTGTTTTGTTTTTGTACCATTCACATCTTTAAATAAAGAAGTAAAAGGCAGCTTGATCTCCTCAAATCACACATGTCATATATGATGAAAACAAGGAGCAAATCTTTGTATGTGAGAAGTTGAACTAACATATATTTGCTCTGAGCTGTTGTATCTGAAGTGTGTAACGTCTCCTGGATGAATTTAATCTGTTCGTATCAAACTAAAACATACGAGTTTAAACTTTAGTCCTTTTTGAGTGTGTTTTAGTCACGCTGGCACCAAGTGCACTGAAGAATCCTAAAAATCCTGCCGTATCCATGGCAACACAAGATAATGAAGTGGTGCTCTTGTTTCTGTGTCAGTTTCACTCCCACTGAGTCTCTTCACCTGAAACACTTTGTGTTCGGGTGAGATTCAGTCAGCAGCTGCAGCAAACTACACATAAAAACCAGAACAATTTCATGATCGGTCAACTAATTAATTGATTGGTGTGTAATTGTCCCTCTGCAGTATGATCTTTGAAACGTGTTAACTTAAATGTGGTGTTGTTTCTTCAGGGCTACAACTGGGGCCATGATAAGAACGTGGTGACCATCTTTAGTGCTCCAAACTACTGCTACCGCTGTGGAAACCAGGCGGCCATCATGGAACTGGACGACACTCTGAAATACTCTTTGTAAGTATTAGCACATTAAAATTGAGTATCAGAATTGAGCACGTCCTTAGATAACTTGTATCTGAACATGTGTTTCCATGACAGCTGTGCTGTTTTAATTCTTTTTTATCGTTTTAGGACTGAAATTCAGTTTGGATTATGCTTTTATTCCAGCAATTTGCACAGAAAAAGACTGAAATTGTAGATTGTTTCCAACATTAAAAATACATTTGAATACTTGGCCCAAACCTGATGTCAGGCCGTCAGCACCTTTGTTTGGATTGGTTGAGTTTCGATCTCTGTTCAGTCACACGATAAACATAAAGATTGACCGCCACTTTTTTATTGGTGTGTTTTTGTGACCTGTGGAGGAAACATCAGCAGCTCTGCCAAGTCTTTGTGGTTTTAATAATAAAGTTTCTGCAACTAAAATCATGTTGACACGATACTGGAATTTCTAACTTCGAGACATAACTTAAAAAGAAAAATATTGATATTTGATACCAAGGGGAGATATTGACTAAATTCGAGGCAAAACATTCCAGATTTCTATTTAAAGTGAAATATAACAAGCAAAAAAACCAAAACATGTTATAGTTTATGAAAAAACGTCTGGCGTAATTACTTTATATGACATCTGCTCCTGTTATTGTCTGTTATAAGGATCAATATTTGTGGCCCAAAGTGAGAATGAAAATAATCAGATTCCATCTTCTCTTCTTTCTTACTGCATATGATTTATTGTTTTTTCATTTGCTGTTCTTGAGTTCAAACTCAGTCCAGTTTCTAAACTAGTTCCTTACATTAGTTGCTAATATTAGCATGCTAATCTCCTGTTCAGAGTGAAAGATGTTAATTGAGAAAATTCTAAATTACAGAACACAAACGAAAAACAATGTTCATCAATAACATCAGACTCAGTTCCCAGATAGCATTAGCCTGTTAGTTTCATCTGAGTTTCCTCCATTCATCCAAAAGTCTGAATTTAACTCTGAAACACATCTAAAGAGAACAAAAGGCAGCTCATCTGGATTGATTTTAGTTTGATAAACACGATTGTGATGTTGTCATGCCTTCCTCCGTACAGCCGACTCATTCAAGTCGTTTGTTATATGGTGCTAACTAGCTTGTAGTTGCTAAGAACAGCTGATTTGACACAATCAATGTAGAAGAGTAATGTTGGATCAACTCGTCTTGTATTAAAACACTGAAGTCTGTAATGGTGATGTCATCGCTGATAAACCTTTTCTCCCTCCTCAGCCTTCAGTTTGATCCCGCCCCCCGCCGCGGCGAGCCCCATGTGACCAGACGCACTCCTGACTACTTCCTGTGAATGTCCAAAGCCATCCCTGTCAATCATCCACAAAGCTCCACCCCCTGCCCCGCCCCCCACC
>OMLP01029362.1:0-11561 GCA_900302685.1 Spondyliosoma cantharus | reverse complement strand
TGCTTCTGGGGAAAAACAACACGTACAACTATGATCTGTTTTCTTTATTTTTTTGTTTATTACATGTTTGAAAACGAGATAATAAAACTACCAACGTGGACCAAATGTGCCATATTCTGATCCTTTTACAACATGTACAACGCGCTATGTTTCTTTCTGTTGTTTTTCTGTTTTTCTTTTGTTTTTCTTTTTTAGACCAGCACTATAACCCGACCTACCTGACGTCACCACCACACCACACATCTCATGGCATATGTGCTTTTTTTCTGTTGCAAGATAATTTTAAAAAAGAAGAAAAAAAAAAAAGAAAAAAGTTTGCTTCAAGTAGTACAGCTGTCAGTTTTAGCTGTCCAGGCTGCAGCCGGTGGTCATCTCAGCAAGTATATTACTGTAATTTGAATAAAGACAACAGACGTATGAAATAAAATGTCCTATTGACAAACTAGTGGGCTGCGTCAGTGTCATTTCTTCAGCTCCATTCATTCAGCCATTTTAGTGAGAAACTTTAATTGATGAAGATTTTTAAAAAGCCAGTTAACATGGCTTATGATGCCCTTTTAACCCTGAAAGAGACCCTAACCCTAACCCTAGGCTTTAAGAAAACATGTTTGGTTTGAGCTCACACGTGCTGCACTTGGTTTAAATTATTTTATTTATTATGATATTATTAAATTTAAACAAAGTTTAAATATTGATTGAAATTTTTATAAAGAATATCAAGTTGTTTTTTGCAAATCCAACACAAATTGTTAATAGAACATTAAAAATACGTTTTGTTTTTACTTTAGTCAGATAACATGAATGAAAGTCAGCGTACTGGGTGAAGAAATGATGGTTTGAAGTAAAACTACACATAGAAACTTGTTTTAAAACCCTCAGCTGATTGTCTTCATGTTACTCCAACTATCGCGAGATTTCCCGGGAAGCGCACAGCGGCCGGTCGCCATGTTGCTCCCTGTTAACTCCTTGATGGCGGTTCTCGAAGAGGACAGTCACTAACTTACCCGCCGCTTTAAAGGTTTGTATTTAATATTATTGGGCTAAAACGTCACAGTCAGGTGTTCACTACCTGCTGGATGTTTTTCTGTCTCTTCTCCATCGACTGCTTGGGGTTTTTCTTGCTAGTCTGTTAGCTGTTCTTAGCTAATGACAGCTAGCCGCTAGCATAACAAGCTAAAAACATTAGCTACCGGTGAGGTGACTGAAGAGCAGATAACTAAAATATCCAAAGTATTACATTTTAATTTCCAACTAAATCTGGAAAGAATAAACGAATCCTAAACTTTTCTCAGCGATGTTTATAACGTCTGATTTAACTCTACGTTGATCTGAATTACATACAATTACAGGAGCTTATAGTTTGTTTGTATTTCCAGCACTTTTATTTAGTTGACTGGTAAAAATGGTTAATATAAATGCTGCATCACGTAACTTTGTATTACTTTAAATCAGCTGACAGTCACAGAAAGAGAGGGAGGAAATGTAGGAAGTAGTTTCTCTAAAGTCTGTCACGTTTTTGTCTCAAGGTGGCAGCAATTAACCCAAGACAGGTCTGATAGTGACACAACAATGTACAATCTTATTCACCTTAACCCTGTTAAAGTCACTGCTGGTTCTCACTATTTTAGAGTAGAGCTCATTTTGTTACTATGTGTGAATATATTCTCTATTAATCATTTATTTTTTCACAAATTACCAAAATAGTTTTGTCAGGTGGTCCAGTCAGCTACACAGCAGTTATTGTAAATGTTTTATAGGAACATAACTCGAGGTGAGGAACAGTTTGTGTTGTGTCAAGCTGCAATTATTAGTCAATCTCACAAAATGTCAATCATCAGCTGGTTTCAGCAACAAAGTTTGAATATTTGCTGATTTTCTTTCATCTGCTTTTATCTTCTGCAGAATATATACATTAGACTCACAATTACACTCACATCATGGCCTTGATCAGTTGATCAGAATTTATCTGTTCTGATGAATAAATATAAACTAACTGTAGACCTCAGTAGAAGTGCTGTGACTGTTAAAGTAACCAGTGTTTTGCTTGAATTCCCACAGGCTTTACTTGTGTTCTTTCCCATCATCCCTTGCATTGTTGTGCTGAAGTGAGGTCATGGTGTGGAGGAGGATGAGGAGGAGGTGGGTGGTGCTGTCAGTCCTCTGATCTCCGTCTGTCTGTATGGAGGATGTGGTTCTGTATTATCAGCCTGGATCAGCTGCTGGGCTCAGCTCTCTGATAGAGAGGACGGAGAAGCTTCTGGAGTCTTTCCCCTGTCGGACTCCTCCAGTCTTCAGCCCCTGGTTCCCCACAGACCGCCACCTGCCCATCAGACCTGCCAGACCTGCTCCCATCATCACCTGCTTGGAGGATGTGCTTGTCTCCGACAGCAAAACACAAACTCAGACAGAACAAAACAGACTACAGAACTACAGACTACCTGAAGCTGAAAGTCTTGTTGTTGAAAGACCTCATGAATGTCCATGTGCAGAGACAACAAGAACAGCACATGAAAATCCACAAAAACACAAAGACGATGTCTCTAACAGAGCAGACAGAGACGTCAGCAGACTGTCTCCTGAGACGCACAAAAACAAAGGTGTCTTCTCTGTCACACACTCACCGCTCAAACGCTCATGGAGCGTCTTCACACAGAAACAAGTTCCTCTGCAGAGCTCCCAGTCTCTGTCCAAACACTTCCATCGCATGGTGTCCGCTCACAGACTCCACCTTCGCCAGAGGGTCAAATGGGTGATCAGTCAGCACAACTGTGGCGCGGGGCGGGACATCGAACAGGTCAGTAGAGTTTTCACAGAACAGGACTAATGCTGTAGTCCAGTCAAAGTCAGAGGCCAGAATTGCCAACATGTTGATACTAAGAGGGCACGTTTACCATGTTCACCCTTAGTTCAGTGTGTTGAACATGTTGATCTGATGATGGCGCTTTAAGAAAAGTCAGATGATCAGCAGATTTACTACAGATCATCAGAACATGAGCATCTGAACCTCGGTTATCACAATCAGAGTTCTTGGAATATTTTAGTCTGAACCAGAAAGTTGAACTCAGTAGAAGTGAAAATTTGAGCTGCATTTATTAGTCGGTCAGTCGGCAGCTATTTTGCCATTTATCAAACATTTTCTGTCATTTTTTAAAGAAGTGAGTTTGTTAAATGTGAATCTTTTCTGGTTTCTTCCCTCTGTGACAGTAAACTGAATATCTTTGGGTTGTGGACAAAATAAGACATTTGAGGACGTCTTCTAGAGTTTTGAGACACTGAACGATAGTGATGCTGTGGATTTTTTGATAATGAAAACTGCTTCTCGTTTTTGTATTTTAAAAGAAGTTCCTAAGCTGAAGGTGAGGTAAGGTCACACCTGAGGGGTAAAATGGATGAATTAATATCCTTTCTTCTTCTTTTTTCAGCTAGAATTTCACAGATACTGATTCAGATTTGAATTGAAAAAACGATGATAAAATTGTCACAATATAGATCAGATAATTCATCTGTCCGATATATATCGTGCATCTCTACTGATCGACGTGTTTCTCGTTTCCTGACATTTTACCGACCTAGAACAAATAATCTACTGATTAATTGACAGTGAAAATAATTGTTAGTCACAACCCTGATGAATGTCGGCTGCAGGCGTCATGGCAACCCATCCACATGTTGTCGAGATGTCAGAAGGTCAGAGGTCAGCTGATGGGAAACCCTCGTGAAAATGGTCTGAGCTGTTCTGTAAATGCTGATGTCGCAGTTTCTGTTTCAGTGTGATTTCCATCTGAACCTCCGTCCTTCAGTCTGTTTTCCGCTGTGCTCAGGATCTCCAACATCAACAGATTTACTTGGTCTCAGCATTAAGTTACAACATGTTGTAGATGAGCTTCTAGAGCTGCAACTGCTCGTTGACTGAGAGAAGAATAACCTTGAATTGTTTTTGACAAGTTATTAATGCGTTGACATGTAAAGATGCAAAATCTTCTCTGATCCCAGCTTCTCAAATGAGAGATGATAGTAAACTGAATATTTCTCGACATTGCTCGACTAACAGAAGTTGGAAATGAAGTGGCATTTTTTTCAACTCTATTTTGTGATATCTGTGCAACTCGACTGCTGTTTGTAATTAGATTCCTTTTTTTCATGAACAGCTGTGAAACGTGACAGAAAATCAGTTTTTAATCACTTCTCTGTCCTTCATCTTTGTTTCCTGTTTCACCTCGGCCCCGCCCCCTGCAGGTGTGGCAGGCTGTGAGCCGGTCCGTCCGGAGCTCCAGGTTGCCGACGTGTAACGCCAACATCCAGCGGGAGCGGGTGGAGATCTGGGTGTTCTGTGACGTCGTCCACTCGGAGCGGGTGGGACGGTTCCTGAAGGACGAGCTGCAGCTGCTGGGGAGGATCAGCCTGTCGGTTCACAAGCTGGGAAACATCTTCAGCATGTAGAGGCTCCGGTGACCGGGCCAAAGCTTAATCTCAGGTTTACAGGTCCAGATGTTATGATCACACGATGATGTCTCCATAGTCACAGGAATAAATATAGTTATATTTCATTATTAAAGTCATCTCTGTCACAGTCTTAAAGGAACAGTTCACCCAAACTGTAAATCCTCTCAGTTCTGGAGCTTTACAGTAAAACAGAGTTGCAGCGTTCTGCTAAACACCTGAAGCAGCTGAGACTTGATTTAAAACATCAGATGTTTCCGTTCAGCTCGTCTGCTGTGATCTCAGTCTGCAGCAGAGACACATCACAACTGATCTCAGACCACATTTGAATCCTTTATAAAGCTGAAATCGTCACTGGAGCTGCTGAGCGTTAGCTAAGTGGGTTCATGAGCTTCCTCTCCATTCTGTAATCACAGAATTGTCTTTGTTGGGTGAACTGTTCCTTTAATTATGTACTAATTTACCAGCCTGGAGAAACGACTGGTTAGATTTCCATTTGAAATGTGCTGTGTACGTTTTTGTTCCCTGATGGAAGAATCCTAATCCTACCTCAACCAGCACCGGACCGTCAGGAGGGTGTTTAGTTCAGTTTACATGTGAAACACAACCAGGATCCTCCTGATCATTCCCACCATGCTGATGTGCATGTACACACACTGAATGTGTGTGTGGACCTTTTCTTTGTTCACATGATGCAACATTTTAACATCGTCAGCATTTCAGCCTGGATACATTATGTATTACATATGTCAAACCTTGTGAATACAGAATGTAGTTATTCTGAAGAGTCATAGAGTATTTTTAATCCTCAGACGCAAAACTTCATTAATATTTTATTAAATTCTCCTGAAAGCACTGACTGAGCGGAGACTGAACCCTCAGACTGATGTCTTTGTGCCACATCCCAGTTTTTATTGTGTATTTATGGACTCAAGAACAGATTGTTATGATGGTACCATTTTGTCACCACGCTGATGTAAATAAAGGTTTAATGTTTGTACTGAGTTGTCTGTGGTGACGGAGGGATTGACGGATGTACAGACCTGCATGTGATGAGCAGTGTGTTCTGGAAAAGCAGCAGCAGCAGTAGTCACATGATGCGGGAGTCACCCTGCTTTCTACTGACAGAAAATAACTGGTCCTGCATCTCACACACACACACACACACACACTGCTGCTTGTATAAGACCTGAATAAATGAGGACAGCATGAATACAGTACATCCCCCATCACACACACACACACGCACACATTCTTTTGTTGCCATGGTCCCCTGTCTTGACAGCGCTGCATTAAAATCTAGGTTACCGGATGTGACGTCAGGGCCCTGCCTCCCTGCCCAGCTGTAATCGGGTGTAATCTCTTAAATCCCTGGTTATTGCCTCGTAACGCTGCGAAATCGGGATCTAAATATAAGATTGTGAGAAAAGATGAGAGTAAGTACAAGTTTCAAACATTTACCCTAAAAAAGTGAACGTTATTTTGTCGCGGGTGCTCTGCAACACGCATTAATTTTGCAACACATGTTGGCCTGAAGCGTTTTACTTTGAAAGCCAACCGGAAACTAATTTCCACTCGCTTTACATTGTTATGTAAAGACTCCTCGCTAGTTTCGTTAAAGTAGACTTATGGAGCAACATGTAATGTAAATTTTAAGTAACGTTTTCTACCAGATGAATGTCTTACCCGAAAAACAAGCCATTATAAGAAGATATTTGCTATTTTATGCCATGAAACCTGTTTTACTTTGACGGAGCGTACCGGAAGTGGTTTGACGCGTTGTGCTAGCTTGACACAATTGTAGCAGCTAGAAATCCGACGGATGAGCCACGAGTGTCTTCATCTTGACAAATAGTCGCTAAAAAAGCGGAATATTTCAGTTTGGGGAACACCTGGACGTCGTGTCTGCTCGCTGCTCCGCAATGGCGTCCGCTGTTTTCTCCGCTGGAGGTTTTAATCGGTGAAAAACTAAAAGGTGAGACGTTGAGGCGACTGACACAAGCTAGCTGGCTAAGCTAGCGCTGGCATGCATTGTCGTTTCCCGTTTCCTGGAGGGATTCAGAGCGTCTGTGCTTCATGTCTGTACTTTATGACTGTATTTTATTACATTTTAGAGAGTTGGGCTCAAGGATTACCTTTGGAGCGTAGATAAGAATTAAATACAAACTCTTGCTTTGTTTGTGGTCGGAAATCAAAAAGTACCTCAAATTTTCAGTCTGATCCGTTTTTGCTTACCTCTACTCTTTTCTCAACCAAAGCCCCTCTCAAACTCAACTTATTTAATTTAAATCGTGGCTTATAGCTGTTAAATATATATGTTTTACACATACTAATTATACTGTTGCATGTTAGACTCCGTGTTTGTCTATTCGGCTTTTGTTATTTATGTGCTGTGAAATTCCTTTAGGTTAAATTCAGTCTGCCTGTCAGATTTTCAGTGATTATCCTCGTAACGTACCGCAAAGATTTAACATGACAGGTGCACATTAGTCCTTAAGCGACCAATTCATTATTCTTAAGTCAGGAAAATTATTTATATCAAGTTTAATTATTGAGTCTTTTTTAAAATCACTTATCAAGCAAAAAGGTCAATTTTGTTTCTGATTTTAGTTTTTCTGATGTGAAGATTTGATTGTTTCTCTGTTTAATATCTGACAGTAGTTAAAGATTATTTCTACTTTTGACTAATGTTATTTTTTCTAATTAATTGTGTGGTTTATAAACTCTGGGAATCTAATAAAAAATGACTCATCACAATGATGTAAAAAACTCAAACCTCAATCAAAACGATGGAAAGTGAGAAATGCTCTCAGCTGAGGAGCTGGAAATGTTTAGCATTTTGGTTTTAAAACTAAACAAATTAAATCCAATAATTATTTCCAACAAGTCTCAGTTAATTTTTTTGGTTGGTGAAATGTCAGAAAATGTCAAGATGACGTCTTTCAAATGTCTTGTTTCGTCCAGAACCACAAAATGTTCAGTTTGATGTCATAGAAGAAGAAACACCAGAACAAATATTCATATTTAAGAAGCTGACATCAGAGAATTTGTGCCAGTAGTTTTCATAAAGTTATTCAAAAATGATGAATCGATAATCAGACGAGTTGTCTATGAATGTAATAGTTGAGAATTGATCAATGAATCGTTTCAGCTTTCTTTAGATCACTGACTTCCTGTTGTACATCATTTTAAACTATGTTGGGTTTTGGACTATTGTTTTATTTACTCGTCCATATTTTCAGTTCAGTTAAAGAGACAGAATGTTGTTTGGGATTGAGGAGCCAATCCATCGAGACGACACAGCCGAGTGTGTTTTTATGTTTCATTAGAGGAAGTTTTCCTAAAGTGTAACGAGCCACTAAGTTCTCCTGCACAACACAGATGTCGTATATCGATGAGTGATTATTGTTTGGGCCGTCGTCTGTGGACCAGATGCATCATGAGACCTGACTCACCAGGATCAACTGAACGACTTGTGAGGGGAAACCCTGCGTGAAGAAGTGTGGTCGTGATGCTGGAGTGTCTAACTTCAGTACATCATGATGAGCTTATTGATCGCAGCAGCACAAAGAAGTGACGAATAAGATAAAGTAGAACAGAACTGCGATGTTCTCTTGATCGCTACGTTTCACAGCCGTCATCTTTACGAGGAGATGTCTGACTCTTGTGTCTTTGATGCATTTTTGATTTTGTTGTTACTTTCTGAAAACAAATGAGTTTCTTGTTATTGTGATATAGTCGTATTATTATTTGTAGAGTCCGATGTGTCGTCTGGCCTCTCACATATTTCAGTAAGATTACTGCTTCACTTCACTGATGTCATTTGAGACAAAGTTTATTATTAAAATGAAAATATGCTGCCGTCATTACATATTTTTGTGTTTGTTAACCACATTTGAGGAATCACGGCAAAAAATCTGTGTTTTTATCGATTTATCAATATGTCTGTATCTGCACCGGACATAAAACATGAATCTTAATCTTTGTTTTTCTCTTGTAATCGCTCATGTTAGAGGCTGTATGCATGTTTCTGACTGGCAGGCTGAAACAAACCTTTTAATTGTTGTCACTGAATCTAAACCTAATCTATTCAATTGATCATCTGATCTAAAAAAAGTCATTAAATAAAAAATCTCCATCACAGTTTCCAAGGCGACGACCAACAGTCCAAAACCAAAACAGATCCAGCTGACTGATAGAAAATCTGGACCCAGAGAATCGACTGAAGCGATCAAAGATGGATCTCAGATCCTTTCAGTCCGTCACCAGCTGCCTCTGCGGCCTCGTCTCAACTTTGCCTCCTCTCGTCTTGCAGGTCGTCACCTCCACAGATGTGGCCTCTACCTCTGCTGAGACTCCTGTTCATGAACGGCGAGGATGCTTTGACTGAGCGGCTGTGGCTCGGCCTGGAGGGATGACACGACGTTAGCAGACATGGAGACAGGGGAGACACACAGACAGCTGGAGACGCCATATTTACTCAGTGTACCTTCTCCACGTTAGATCCACTCAGGACGACAGAAAACCCTATTTTTATATTTTTTATTCAGACCTGTTTTTGTTAGTTATTGTGAAGCCATAGTCGACCGTCGGCAGCAGACGTCACGATGAGCTCCGAGGGCTTTCAGTACCGAGCGCTGTACGACTACAAGAAGGAGAGAGAGGAGGACATCGACCTGCATGTGGGAGACATGCTGCTGGTCAGCAAAGGAGCGCTGCTGGCGCTCGGCTGCAGCAACGGAGCCGAAGAACGACCGTCGGAGATCGGCTGGCTGCCGGGCTTCAACGAGACCACGCAGGTAGCACACCACACTGATGCTTAGATATTGATATTTTCTATAAATGACAGGTGGAGTATCTTCCAGGGAGCTTCATCATCATGAAGCTGCAGCCGTCTTACGTCACCTCACTGTCGATTTTAGTTTCACACAAACAGAAAAGCGAACCTCTCTGTTTCACACCTACGAGCTGTTTAAAGTTTCCATTCCACCTGTTTGGAGGAAACGCACTGATAAACAACCACAAGCAGAGAATCATCAGTCAGAGTTCAGTTTGTGGAGGAAATGTTGGAAGCTTCAGTAAAATCTGTAAATGTGTTTTTAAAACTGAACTGACACCTGCTGAACTTGAGGAGGAGTCGGTTCACCTCCCCCTCACGCTGGTGTTCACTCTGATCTTATCACCTCGAATGACAAACTTTCCTCTCATTGTGCATGTAAATCATTCAGCACATTCACTGATATCATCTTCTCAGTTTAAACTTCGTCACAACATTTTATCAGATTCACGTCATTTATTAATCCTGACGGCTAAAAAAAACGATCGTTCAGTTTATGAGGGTCAAAACCAGCAGCCACAGTTTGGTAGTTTTCTTAGATAAATGTCTGATTTATTTAAAATTCAGATGATTTTTTGTTTTCCTGTTATCTTAAAGGAACATTTCACCCACAAATGTAAATCATCTCCTCCCTCCATGATGATAAGTCTCCATACAGCTCGTCTGCAGAGAGACCAGATGTTCACACTCTCTTCAGACGCCGACACCTGTAGCTCATCAGCTACAGTGAAGATTTCAGCCTAAAAAGCACATAAATAATGTGTCTTAAATCAGTTTGGTACCTCAGATCTCAGACTTAGAGGCTCATTTCAAAATCAATATTAAAATTTGGTGCGGATGTTCATTTTGTAACCAGGACCGTCAAGAAAATGTATTTTTCTTAGACGACATATTCGTCCCAGAAATAATTCAGAAGCAATTATATTTTTTTCTTATCATTTTAACATCAATTTATGCCGCAACTATAATGATAACTAGCATGGCACTCAGTAGAGCGCCACACCAAGTGAATCCAATATCAAATAAAACACATTTAAAGTCACAACCGGCCGAGCGAAGTGAACATAACTGAAGATTAAAACGACTGAAACCAACTTTAACCAACAGACAGTCGTAAAGAACAGAACGAACCAACGGACAACAAACCAAACTAACATGGCGGATGAGCGCCCGGCTGAAGTGAACACGATGAACAACTAGAACGTATATATAAAAAAACAGGCAAGACTGAGGTCAGACAAGAATCATACATTATTGTGACAGGCGGCCTGTTTGTAAGATTTAAACGACGCTGTCACTAAATGTCTTCGATAACAAGCCCTTAAATCTGTAAATGACATGTTGTGTTTCGGACATTTTACCGACTCATCAGCAATGTTTTCAGTATCAACCACGTTGTTTCTGTTGGATTCGGACGTCTCTACGTCTCTCACTCGTCCCTCTCTGACCGACAGGAAAAAGGCGACTTCCCGGGAACATACGTGGAGTTTATTGGCAGAAAGAGGATGTCCCCGCCCACACCGAAGCCCCGCCCACCCAGACCGCCCTCTGCAGCGTCAGTGAGGACCGACTCCGAGTCAGAGGGTGAGTACGAAAAGATCAATCGGGCTGACGAACCGACAGGTGATCAGAGTATTTAAAACTGAAACAGGAGCGGAAGACAAACTGATGTTGTGACTTTTAATCTGGAGTCTTCAGAGGGAACAAAGATCAGAACACGCTGGATGATTTCATGCTGCCTGATCCACGTCTAACTGACACAACAAACTGAAATCATCCCGAGTTTCTCACGTGTGGAATAATGTTCTGACTCTGACTTTAACCTTCTTCACCTGAATATCAAGTCATTTCTTATTACCGGCAGTTATGATGGATCAGGTCTCTTGTGGCGTTGGAGCTTCTAGTTTCTGCCCAGGTAACCTGTATCATCCGTCTGAGTGACCAGGTGTAACTCTGAAACAAACACCTCCATCACTGAGACAAACAGACTCCATGTTTCTACTCAAAGACAGAAAGAAGTTCATGTAGAACATTTGCTGAATTAACAAGAAGGTCCAAATAATGCAGAATGAGTCAGAGACAGAGTTTCACAGAGTTTATAAAGTGTCTCCAACTCAACAACTCACTAAACTGACACATTTGTTAAGGGAGTCTGGGGACTTTCTCCACGGGGACAAAGAAGTAGCCTATATTGTTCCTGTTTAGTGTCTTTGTAACATGTGACATGTTTACCGTCATCACCTCCTCGGTATGTTTTTATTGTTTTTACATTGTTTTAATATTT
>OMLP01029359.1:0-12014 GCA_900302685.1 Spondyliosoma cantharus | reverse complement strand
CTCTGCTCATGTGAAGTCGGGAGCAGAAGTGGCGCGACCTCTCCTCCGCTCTCCACCTTTTTCCCCTCTTCGCCCTTTGTTCTGCAGCCTCCTCCTTTGTTCTCTCTCTCCCTCCTTTGAGTCTCCTGCTAACAGTGTGAGAGTTTGCTGCATGTTGCCATGGCTATTCTCGGAGCCTGATGCACTCTGTTGCCTTCCTGTGAGACCAACTAACTCCGGGTGCTGTTTGTGCGTGCTGCTGGATGTGTGTGGGCGGGCCTTTTTTTTTTTCTTTTTTTTTTTTTTCATGTTCACATGAGCATGACAGAAAAGTGAGAAAAAAAAATAATAAATTCTCAAAACGCTGAATTTCTTTCAGGCCCCCAGCAGCCTCCTGGAGGCTCTTGAGCAGCACCTGGCCTCTCTGGAGGGCAAGAAGACCAAGGAACTGAACGCAGACACCAGGTGGACATCTCAATTTTCCCCGCCTCCTTATACGTCAGGTTTTCCTTGAAATGTACGACCGCGCTCGGCTGAAGGTCGAAGAATAAGAAACATTTTAAATTGTGTCTTTCAGAGCGTCCACCCTGTCCAGCGCCGTCTCGTCTCTCTCCTCCACCGGCATGTCCTTCAGCCGCATGGACGAGAAGGAGAAGCAGCAGGCCCTGGAGGAGGAGCAGGCCAGGCTGCAGGCTCTCAAGGTAACACATCTTGGGCTTTAATACCGGCTCACCTCTGAATCCGAGGGTCAGCCCGAGTGCTGTGGCAGCAGAAATGCCAGCGGCAGTTAGCAGCAGCCTGGTAGTGTCTGCTGTCGGCCCTCCTCCCCTCTCACTCGGATTCAAGCTGCTCTCAGTTGCCACAAAAGTCCTACAAGTAGCAGGATTTATGAGCGATGCCTTTCTGATTCAGGCCCCAGCTGTTATTAACATGTGATCTGTTCTCTTTCCTCCACTGAGAGAAAAACTGCTGACCTAATTCTTCTTCGGAAGCCCTTTTGTTCAACTTGCAGAATCCACTTTTTCTTTTTTCTTTTTTTTTTTTACGTGGTGCAACTCAGAATTCCGTCTTGCGCTGTTCGAGTGGCTGACGTGGACTCGGACAGACCTCCTCCTCCACATGTGGTTTGGACGCTTTACACATAAAAAGCAGCGTTCGTTCGTTTCAGCGGCTATTTTAAAAAGCTTTCTGTCGGTGTCACACAATGTCTCTTCAGCTTAGTTGTGCTCGTCCCACCTAAATTGTAACCATTTTTGAGGTATAGTAACAAGGGTACAGCGAGATGTTATACTGTGGAAATGTTACATGTTTTATCTTTAAACCCTCTCGTAAGGAAAAGGCTCAGATCATCTGATCTAAAGAGTCACATCACAGGAAGTGTGACTGCAGCCATTGCCCCAGATTTACGAGCAGCGGAGCCACAATGAACTCCAAATGTGCGGCGGCTGCATAACACTCGAGCGCCGACAAACAAATTACATATATATGTAAAGTGGCCCCCCTCTCGCCGCGCAGCAGAAAGCAGACCGCTGATAGATTGCCGAGCAGCTTCGCCGTTTGGTGCGTTTCTGAACTCCGGCTGAGGATAAAGGCCGAGAGTCTCGGTGGCGAGCCGAGCAATAGAAAAGTCAAGTGTAAAATGTGTTGACATTTCTTGCTCCGGCCCTGGGAGTCCTGCCTCAGAGCAAACTGTAATTGAGTAAGAGCACTGAAGCTACGAAACAGGCACACAGCGGCTCAGAGAGAGTGTGTGTGTGTGTGTGTGTGTGTGTGTTAAACATTAAGCATGCTTACACGCTGGCGGAGGAGATGCAGTGCGTGTTCGCTGCGAGCTTTGTTGATCTGCGTGTATATATGAAGCACGTGCATACCCTGGCAGATCAGGCGCTGCCGCATGTGCTGCCGGTGTGTGTCGGCGTGTTTGTTTGCGCGCGCGGGTTGATTGGATTTTCAGCACGCTGTTTACTTTGTGCCCTTGGTTGCCCTGTTCCTGCCAAGGTCCGCTGATTACCTTTGGGTTTAGTTAGGAGGGAGAGGGAAGATAAAGCGAGCGAGAGCGTAAGAGGGTAAGAAACCGAGCGAGGGAGCCGGGGTGAGCAGGGGTCGTCCGAGTGCTCCGGTCCAGCTGTCTGGCGTCCATATGGACTCGACGCACACATACAAAAACACTTGCACACCAGCTACTGTCCAGCTGGGGCCTTCGCCCAAACAATAACAGCAAGTTCCCATTTGTTCCTCGCTACGCCGGCAGAATCCGAATGAAGACGAGTCGGCCCGGCTGCGGCCGGTACAGCAGGAGAGTCTGTTTATTAATCTGCTCAAAGTCCACATTCCTTTGAAGGTGGTAAATGAATGTCCATGTGTAAATAAAATGGGACTGTGAGAGGCAGCTGAGGAAATCCGAGCTCAAAATCTATACCTCTGTCCGTACTTTAAATTGCTTTTCTTGTCCGTATTCTGATTCCAAAAAAGAAAAGCGTTGTTGTTGTTTCCCGGTACATGTTCCCACATGATAAGACACAAATTGATCCCCGTGGAGATATTAGGTCATTGCAGCAGCAGCTGAAGTAATGCGATCCAGCGGGAAATATAAGCAGATGGAATATAAGCAGTAAAACAGCCAGAATGATAAAATCAATCAGCAAAGCGATAAAATTTAATGTAGTCACTCGTGGGTTTAGGCAAAAAACAAACCGGTGCAGGCAGGTTGAGTTTGTTGCGCTGTGGATGCATTTTGTTTAGGTTTCCACTCGCCGTTATTTCACATAAAGTGAAACTGTGTTGTCACACAGCAGCAGGAGGTTTTCACAGTCAGATTAGCAGCAGGCGTCAAACTGACCCTGGAGCAAAATCTTCAAATTCATGCAAGACATGAAAGTCTGGAGGAGCGAGGGAGATTTTTCTATTTTTTCTTTTTTTTTTTTTTTTTAAACCTGCAAATGTGTCAGAGCACCTTCAAAGAAGTCGGATCAGCAGGTGGAATAACTTCTGGTGGATGTGGATTTTATTACCCGAGAGAAGTCTGAGGCGTGTTTGGTTAAACAAGGTTTTCACTTTATCGCGTCGTTAAGAAGTGAATGTGGATAATGACACCGTCTGAGTCTAGATTGCAAATGTTTTGGGACCGAAGGGATCAAACTCTGATCAGACAAAGTCTAGAAGTTCAAGTTATCCGGGCGTTACGTCGGAAGTTAGACAGAAGTCTCTTGCGGTCACGCTCTGTAGGACGGAGGATCCGGTTATTTTCATACCGGGGAAGTCGAGCTTTTTGTGGCTTCAAGCCCCACTGAGCAGCTTTCATAGAAATAAACAAGACGCCATCTTTAACACTGTATCAGGATACCTCGACACGTCCGTGGGTGCCGGTCCTTCTGAGAGAGAAATCACTCTGATTGGCTGTTCGGCTAAGCGAATCGGAGCGTGTGAAGAGAAACTGCAGACGAAAGGAAGGAGCCTGTCACTGTAGGACGGCATTATTTGACACATTTATCGCGTTTTTCTCCTCATTTATTACCTCAGCTTCTTGCCATTTAATATATATTCTCAATTACAAATGGCTATATTAGCAAGAGTGGTGTGAAAATGTCAGGCAAACGCTGATTTATCTTAAAAAACGTGTCTTCTGGAGAGTTATTTCCTCTCACGCAGGCGCAGAACGAACAAGCTAGCCGCCTGTTGAGTCCTTGCGGTGCGTTCCAAGTGCCGCCTTTTGGCGACGTTGGGTGGCGTGACGGTGGTTGTTTGACGCCGGCTTGCTGCGTCTGAGCTCTTAAACGAAAGTGTCTTTCAGGCTCAGTCTCACCAGGCATCTTATTTGTCGAAATCCAAACCGATTGTTGGTTTGCTCTCGACTTAATTCCACTTTACTGATGTTTGTATATCTGTCACCGGAGAGAACAGAAAGTCTGCGTCTCAGCTGCACCTGAGTCTCAGCAGGACGGAGTCAGACGCTGTTTCGAGAGCTTATTAGCATCACAACAAAACAGCGCTGGAGAGTTGTTGTTTTTTTTGTGTCTCTCAAGAGCAATATAATTAGCTTTAAAGCACTTTAAACTAATCGTCCGTCATTATATTGTGTACGCTGAATCCCACACCACCGGGCAACTTTTGGCAGGCAAAAACCAAGCAATAAACCGACTTTGGAAAATGCAGTTGGATGCAGGCCTGGTTTATAGTCTTTAATCGAAAGCCAATAACTGTCTGAATATCACCAAAGCGCACAGATTTTAAACTTCCGCCTTTGTGTTTTTTTTACTTATAATGACTGGAGATTTGGCGCGATCGCGATGAGATGCTTGACAGGGATCTCCAAAAGAGGACAGAAGGGCTCTCAACACAAGAAGTTTGGGTGTTAGCACAGCGAGAGGATATTTATACATATTTGTCTTTGTGCGCACCTTAAAGCGTGTCCAGTCATTTTTCCAGGGATTTGAGTTGACTGGAAACAAACCTCTTATTCATTTCCAACGGGAAATGACTGTTTAACCATCGTCTTCCTGATAACATTGTGGTGTTTTACATGCTTTGTGTGTGTGTGTGTGTGTGTGTCTTGCAGGACCAGCGCCTGAAGGAGATCAGCATGCAGACTCCGCCCTCTGCCTCCCCCAGCAGCCAGTCGATAGGCAGCGCCAACAACAACCACATCACACACACCCCGGAGTTGTTCACCTCCACGCTGTCCGCCAACAGGTGAGCACACGCAAACACACCAGTCAGCACCAACGTTTCACCCGACGCACAGTTTGATGCTCACCATCTTTAGACGAGATATTGATTAATTAACTGCTCTACCCTCAGTGGTAACCAAAAGCTAAGTGCCCACAATCTGGGTGGAAGCAAATACAAAAGGCTAGCTGGTTTATCTGTTAACAGTGCAGCCAAATATATTCTCATTGTTCCAATAAACTAGCTCATCAACCAGCCTTTTCCTGAGACATGTTTTCTTTCTTGCTCTGTGAGGATTTAGAGCTTCTTCTCAATCACTCCCAGAAATACTTAAAACTGACCCCCTGATTTTTTTTTATTTATTTATTTTTTTTAAAAAAGGCTGAAAATTTGTTTTGAAGATGCATTTATGACGAGAGATTAATCGTCTCGAACTGCGGCGACACATGCGTCGCATTTATTTTGACTGGTTTCACCACAAAAGCCACAGAGTGATTGCTTTTAATGTGAATTAGCAGCATTCGGAAAGCTGTGAGAAAGTGTGAGAGGTGTAAACATTAAGACGAGCAATTATCGGAATTATCACAACAACATTTTGCAGTCATTCAGGACTATTTCTTGGCGCTCAGCAGTCGCTAGTCAACCAGCAGGGGTGTTACTGTGCCTCGCCAAGAGAGTGTTTTGGTACATAACCCGCAATATAATGGCACGTTGTCGGTATTATCAACTATGGGATTGGATATCATGAAATTCTTCAGGATTATACCAATTTAAAGGGGCACTATGTAATATTTACAAAATCAGTGAGGTAATGATACAAACCCATAAATATCTATTTTTCTGTAAGTGAATAAACGAGCTGTTCTCGGAGGGAAATAAGTTCCCCGAACACTGTTTGAAGCTAGAAAGGTGGCAGGGTCCGCCACATATAAACAAAGAAAAAACTGTGTTGTCCTTTAATGGTTGTTTCTTCAAGTTACTCAGTCATGAAATCAAAGAGAGTTTGTTTCTGTAGGCGTGAAGACCTTTCTCTCCCGCTTTAAAATTACTACGTAGTGCTCCTTTAACTGTGTCGAAGGTAAAACACAATAAAGTGCCGACGCTTACTTCCAGCATGGTGAAGATAACAGCTCTTGAAGTACAATCGTCTTAATCAGCAATCTATCGCCTTTTAAATTTACTTTACACAAAGTCAGTTTGCACTTTAAACCACTGCAGGCTGTATGTGTTTTGTTTTTTTTTCTTCTCCAACAAAACAAATGTTTGCGTAACGTCCCCCGACTGATTCCAGCTTCAGTCAGACTATTTATTCTTGATAATCTGCGCGGAATTTATACTCGACATGTGCACACTGTTGCACACTGTGAATTTACCGCTCCGAACCGTTTTATTGCTCCGTGGAAGTTTTTACAGCCGTTCAGAGAGCGAGGATTAATCTTGATCTGTGACAAACGAACATTTTTACTGTCGACGTTTTTTGCTATTCATGCGCCATTTATTAAATATTAACAATCGATCTCATCTGTCTTTTTGTGCCTCTCTTATTTACTCTTTCTTCTCTTTTCTTTCCTCTCGCTCTCACTTTGGATCGCTTCTCCTCTCTCGTTATCTTTCTCTCCTTCCCGTCTCCCTCTTCTCCACTCTTTCGCCCCTTCAGCGTGCCCAATCTGAACAGTGACCTGTTTGATCTTCAGCCGGCCTTCATCCCCGCTGTGCAGAGCACTCCTTCGATCTCCACCGCCAACAGTGCCTGGGGAGGTACGCCACCTCCACACCTGCATTCACACGTATCTGAAAGCAACAGCAGGGACGCGCATACACAAATTCACGCCTGAGCAGAATGTCTTCCCTCTGGCCGGTCATTCATATGTCTGCCCATCCATCTGTCGAGCCATTCATTTGTCTTTTCATGTAAAACCATCCACCTGCCATCATTCCCCTCCTCCTCTTCTTCAAAACCTAATGTTGCATGACCCAGTCGGTGTGTAGAGACACACAGCTTCCATAGTAAACACTCGTAGTATTCTCTAATAATAATCCCGTAGCCATGTTGTTCACGCTCGCCGATAAAGCAGTCGGAGGACCTGAGGTTCAACGCAGCGTTTCCTCGGCGTTCCTGAGCCGAGCGAGCGACGCGTTCGCGTATTAGCTTTCGCTCCCCCTCGTCTATTTCTGGAGAAAAGTTTGACATTTCCAGCTCAAAATGGGCCCAAACTCAAAATACGAAAAAGTAGCACCAAGACGCTTCTGGAAGCACAGTTAGTGCCGAGTATTACAGGCTTCATGACGGAGGATTAAACTGAAGCCTTTTATAAAGAGTTTGGCCCGGACTTCAGAGCCAGAGCTACTTCTTCGCTCAGATATCAGCCCCTCGCACCATCAGTGGCTCTGACACAGGAGATGAGATAACTTTCTCTAAAACAACACAACACACTGATGAAGCGTTCAGTCAGGCTGTAGATGTAGAGCGTGACGTTTTGGTGCTTTTATTTGCATTCTGACTGAGAGTTAGATGAGACGATTGATATGAAACTCGTATATCTGTTAAATATGAAGTTACAGCTAGCAGCCAGTTAGCCTAGCTTAGCACAAAGGCTGGAAACGGGGGGAAACAGCTAGCCTCGCTCTGTCTGAATTCACCTAGCAACACCTGTGATGCTCAACAATTAACATGTTTATGTGTTTGTTTATTTAATCAGAACAAAAGCTGACATGTAACTCAATCATTTGAAAATTGTTTGTCTTCCATATGAACTTAACAAACAACATGATTTTTTTTGTGAGCTTTAGAGTTGTTGGTAGGTGATTTTGCTACGTTTCGATGGAGCCTAGCTTGCTGTTTCCCCCTTTTTTTTCCAGCCTTTACGACAAGGCCGCAGCAGCACACTATATTAGGTTAATGAAAACTGTTATCATATCGTTTACATTTGCGTATCTACGGTTTTGTCATGAGCAGAATCATCATATGTTGGTGTCGTTGCCGTCCTGTCTTCAGCTGTGTGACGACACGTTTTCCAGCCACTCCAGGAGGGTTTTTGAAAAAGGTTATTTATCTCAAGAAGCAGGAAATGGGTTTCCTCAAACCCTAAAGGAACACTTTATTCTGCAGTTTATCAGAAAAAAATGGAATTCAGACTCACCAAAATTGGAGATATATGGTTTTCACTGGACAGGAAGGAAAGGAAACTAGTAACCGAAGCTGTCAGACAGGTGGAGTGGAGTGAGAAGTGCAATATTTACGATGCAGTGGAGTATAAAGTTGCATATTAAGTACAGTACTTGAGTAATTGTACTGAGTTACATTCCACCACTGTTTAGGATTAGGTGCTAGTTGGGTAAGCCGTAGAAATTAGTAATTATTACAGACAACCTCTGTTAATATCGTCCATGTTTAATCTCCATCATCGTTGTGAATCACCGTTATGTTTCCTGAAAGGTTGGTTCAACCGGTCACGTCGTGTTTATTAATAGACATTGCATTGTGCCGTCTCTCTTGTGGATTTTGTCGTGCATTCTTCTTCTCGTGGACTCCACAATGACGACCGTTCTCTGAGGCTTCAAACCCTAATCCCCGACAGGGATGTGGATGAAGACGAAAAAACAAAAGGTGCATCGGTGGATTTCCTCGTGCGCGGGCTTAACTCTCCTCTGAAAGCGGCCTGACATTCCCGACAGCCTCGACAGAAGAAAAAAAAACCCAAGTTACTAAGCAACAACAATGGCAGTACGCTGGAGACTGCAACGTCCATGTTCCTCATCTAACGGGATTAGTTTAGCGAGAGGTGGTGGAATCCTTACTCGAGCGTTTCCATCCAGGCCGAATCACAATCTGATGTGTGTATCTACAGTTCTGTGAGATGAAGCTAGTCCAGCAGTGCAGTTTAAACATCCACACAGGGTTTTTTTTTTTTTTTTTTTTTTAATCGCTCATATTCAACTGCATCCCTCAGGAATGGAGAGCCAGCCTCTGCAGCAGACCGCTCCAGCCATGACAGTAGATTTCGATGCTGTGTTTGGGAATAAGGCCACGCCCAGTAACAACGGCCCACAACCTGCAGCCGGTAAAGCTCGCTCCGCCTGACTGTCCAGGCGGAGCCAGACTAAAAGAACTGAAAACCTTTTGGCTTTGCTGGCAGCGCAAGCATAGCATTTAACTAACCCTCTGACTGGTTCCAGCAACTTGTGGTTGTTCCTGCCACTGGGTGGGTGTCTGCAGCTTTTTTAGCATCGCCTGTTGTTTGACTTCTCACATAAAGTCTCTAACGCTGTAAAAGCAGTACGTCTAACTCTTCAAGCTCACAACCCAGAGTCTTGGGGGATCAGTTAACTTTGGATCCAGCTGGATGTTCGAGCAGCTTGAGAAATGAAAAGACAGTTTTGTTTTGTTTATTGGGGTTTATTTTTAATATCAAATCCCCCGATAACTTTTCAAATCATGAGTATTTATCTGTAACTGTAGAAAATCTGGACTAAGTAAGCACAGCATATGTTAGTAATTCAGTATTTACTCATAGTTTAAAGGCGCAATCTATAAGAATTGACAAGATGTCAAATTGAAAACAAATAGAGAGCAGCATATCGCTAACTGCTGCTTACCGTAGCTGCCGTTAGCTCAGTAGCCGCGCAGTTAGTAGTAGTAGTCCGGAAAAGAAGAACCGGAGGAGTGTTGATGTTTACAGCGCAAGCACAGGAGCTTTGATCTGGGGCAGGTTAGCTGGTTAGCATGCTAACTGTAGTATATGCTATATATTTAAAACACAGTACATAGATGTCATAATACCAAAACTGTTATTTCTTCACAATCTGGTGATAATTTTATTTTTTAAAGCTCCTGTGCTGGCAGAGTGAACACCAAGACTTTCCACTTGCTCCCAGCTCCCGGTCTAGAGCGCTAACTGCATGGCTAACTGAGCTAATTAGCTAACGACGGCTAATTTTGACAGCAGTTGGTGGTTTTTCTATTCTTACATATTGCACCTTTACACCAGCAAGAAAGAACACAGTAAACAGCCTGAAATTGTCTCTTAGAAACATAAAAGACTCACTAATTGTGAGAAGCTGTTTGAGAAAATTGGTCTTCATTTCTTTTCAGCGTTGTTTTTATTACATGGTGAGCCAAAAGTTAACTGATCCCAGTCCTGTTTTTTTTTCCTCAATAACTCGTCTCTTCTTGCAGGGTTCCTACACAGGTTTTCTACAGATACAAACAATTAAACTAATCTTTTCCAGATGATGACAATGATGATGATGAACAGGGCTCCAGATTAGCTTCTTCCACCGTTTCACTGAAGTCAATGTAAACTGTCCCAAAATCAAAAAGTTGTTCTACTTGTTAAACAGTTTCAGTTTCATGCTTCATGTTCCTCTGAACAGAAACTCTCAGTCCTGCTTTGTGTTTAGCTTTTAGCTCTGTTAGCCAAAACAACACCGCAGGACTTTGCTGCCCACCATCTAATAGCTAACAGCTAACTAGCTCTCCTGAATCAACATCAACACAGATTTGTTGTTCCCAATGTTGGAAAAAGTAGGTTGCGTCACTTGTCGATAGTGAGTTCACTGCGTCCTTTCCATTGTAGTCAGCACCGAGTTTAGCTAATCATTAGCTTAGCGACATTAATGCAATAAGACCTTTGAGTCCGGAGCCTTGTTAGTTTTGAGTCCTGAGATGAACCTACAGAAAATAACTTTTAAAATCCAATTGTTAAGACTTTATATTGTAAATCTGCTCCCATTGAATGAACTTACTTGTCATTATTATCAGTCATACAATGTTTCTGACGCACAGCGATAGGTACATTGTTTGGTTTCCATCATTTAATCGCCAACAAAACCTTCAAATCTAACAATAAAATAACATCTAGAAGTCTTGAATGGAGCAGATGATGTGTAGGAACCCTCCTTCAAACCACTTCAGCTTCTCTCATTGTGATTTGCCGCCTGTTGTGGTAACCGCTTCAGACTGATGGCTCTTAAGTGTTGCAGGTCTGGGGCTTTGGCTGCGAGCCCTCTTATTAGCTTACTTTTCTTTTAACCTCTCAGCAACCAACACAATCAATCTCGGTGCTTCTCAACCCTTTCGGGTCCCGAGATGCCCCTGCGAAGCATATCATTTTAAGGCACGGTGAGTTATCGACAGCTCCGGAGAAGGCACGGCAAAGATAAGAAGCGACTCCCTGCAGAGGTCATCTGAAGACTGTTTTCATCATAAAGGCGCACAGACGTTCAGGGAGAGGTGGAGGTTTAAACTCAGAGGAAGGTTTTTTTATCAGCTCTAAGGACAAATCTTAGATTTATTCCTTTTGAATTAATGCTACTAACAACTATTGGTTCAGCTGCCGAAGCTTCTCTTTTGTCCAAAAAACTATTCTGAGCACATCAGTGAGCCGTACTGTTGCCCCGGGTGACATATTCCTTCATCATGATGAACGTGGGCACTGTGGGTTTTATTTTTGAGATTCACTCCCGCACACTGCTGTTGTGAATTCTCACCAGCACACGTAATATGTATTAATCCTCTGCTGAAAATAGTTCCCAACAGATTCACTATTAACTCCTGTGTGAGTAAAGGTCAGTAAGTTATGCAGCAGGCTTAGAAATATATTCGACCTCACGTTATTTCTGCTTCTGAAACTTTTATCCGTCACTATTTATCGGGCAGATTTCGCAGGTGAAACTCTTGCGGTCCTGTCTTGATTTTAGGATTTGATGGACCCAGTTTTATTTTTTTAAGTCTTTGTTCAAGAAGCGAGAGGACCCACAAAATCATCTCCGCTGCTCGAGGTGTCTTTCTTTTGTGTCTCTTCGCAACAAATAGAATAAGTAAAGTATCGGACTCGGTGTGCAACATTTATTCTTGATGACAGATTTGGGAAAGAAAGGCCTCAACTTCGGCAGAAAACTAGTGCCGAGCTGTTTTCAGGAAATGATCTAGCCTTTGAAGAAGTGTTGTGTCACATATAGCATGAACTGGGATCGTCGCAAAGTATTGAGAGACGTCCTACTGGATTCTTGGGCACTGACACAAGATTTATCCTTCAGATTTCAGTGGAACTCTTTTTAAAAAGTGACTTCACTGTACAAGTGTTGCCCAAAGCCCAATATGACGTCCTCAGATGACTTAGAGGAGGAAAGAAAAAAGTAAATTGCCACTTTACAGAGAATGTTTCTCTCAAAAAAATTACCCCGTTTAATAAATGATAACCAATCGATTAATTGTTGCAGTTCTACTACATTTTACCTGTTCTCCTGTGTGAACATAGTCGTAGATCTAAGACTTCATACAACGGCGCCCATCAGTCAGCATTATGGGAAACTTGCAAGAGTAAACCAGCCAGCTGTTTCTCAGCGTGTCATTCAAACTCGCTTGTGTG
>OMLP01029357.1:5124-21999 GCA_900302685.1 Spondyliosoma cantharus | reverse complement strand
AAATCAGATTACTGAAATCGACACAGCAGAGCCAAAGAAATCACCTTTTCCATTTCACACATTCTTCTTCCTTTTTTTAAACATGCTGCATACATTACCCACAATGCAACTTGGCCACTGAGTGAAATCACTGCAGGGAATCTATCAGAATACATTCAGCTTCATGCAACCTTTTTCCACATAAACAGTTGCACTCCTCAAAACCTGTAAACACACTTCAATGTGTAAAAATTGGTGGAGACTCCAACTTGTATACTTTTTTCCTGTTTAGTGAAAAAACTTGTTACTATGCTAGACTGTGGCAAGATACTGCACTTACAAGATAACTCTTCTTGGTTCCTCAATTAAAAAAAAGAAGAAAACTCATAATTAATCTATGATATCTTTGATGCATTTCATAAATTTGTTTTTCTATCATGAATGTGTGATTACTTGAAGACACTTATAATAAAAACAATAAGATTGATGAGTGTCTTTTAATGTCTTTCATTATCTTGTTTTTACACCTTTTGTCAGCATTTAATTCAGTTCATCTTAACTAACCACTGTCATTTATTGAAAAAGATCCTGGGAGCATAAAGTGTAATGGTAACATCATTTACTAATATTGTACATTATGTATCTCTTCTAATAGAGCCTTTATATATTCTATAAGCATTTCTTTACATCCCACTGACATCTCAGTTGTAAACAGTATCATGTGACTTTGTCAAAAACAGACTTTCGGTGTTACTTTGTTCAGTTAAGCATTTTTTAATAGACATTAGATTAACAAGTGCTCGTCAACAACAGTGCTGCATATAATGAAAACTGAATTCAAAATGTGAATACGAACACAGAAAGAGACTTTGATCTTGCTGCCAAACCACAGAGATCTAACTGAACTCCAACACATTACTTCTGAACATTGGGTGAATTTTGTGTTCAAAACATAAACAATCCTAAAAGTGAATGGCAACAACGTTTGTCTCCAGATGACATAATCATTATTTGAAAAGAGGGTCACTTTAAAGAACAGCTGCCCCAATACTTATCACACTCGAATGTACTGAAAACACTGAAAACGCAGCAGTGTTGAATCAAAGAGAAATGTTGTTTCCAGGGAGGTCCAGGTCTCTGCGCCCTCACTCAAAGAGCTCGTCAAGGGCACTGGCTAAACTGTGACGTGTGGAGGGCTGCGAAGCAAAAACAAAACAAGAATGATGAGCTTGTTAGGAATGCAGCCCTTAATCTTCTGTTCTTTTGCCAAAAACCTTTTTACAGGTCTGCAAATCTATAGCAAGTAGTCAGTAATTACAAAGTAACAGTAACATTTTCTATGAAAATACCCCACAAATACCTCAATAATTACCTAAAAACTGACTGAGATTTTATTTTCCCGTGAGCAGTTAAAAAATAGCTTGTGATTTCTTTAATTAATTCCCAGGAAATGTCCAACCGGTTTCGGTCTGGTGAAGATCAGCAGAAACCAGTTGGATCTTTCCTGGAAATGTATAAAAGAAACTACCGGCTATTTATTAACAGCTTGTCAGGAAACAGCAGAATATTCTAATTAAATCATGATGGTGTAATCTATAACACAACTTGAGGTAATTTGAGGGAAATTCCCCATATGTTGCTTTGTAATTATCACCTACTTAGCATGACATGTTCAGACCTGTAAAATAAAGTGTTACCATCAACACTTATGCATGCAACAAATATCTGTACAAACTGTAATAATAGAGCAGTAGGCATCCAATCTCACAGCTCTGTGCATCCGAAATAGACACGGCCTCCATAAATACTGTATTTATTTATACTATATTCATTTTACGCCACACATGCTGCCATAATGTTACATTAAAGCTGCGGTAAGTGATATTTCCTGATCATAAGTGTTTAATAGCTTTGTATTTCAACACTATTGAGTGTTTGATCAATAACACGTGTCTCTCCTGCCCCTGTAGCATCAACAGAACGGACATTTTCTAGTATCCCAGAGAACTCCATAAAGAGGCGGTCCTGTGTTTTTGTGAATGCGCAGAGAGCAGAATCCTGATTACCGCTGCACGTTCATGTGGTGACGTAGAGAAGGCTTGGAGGATTGCTAACAGCAGCTTCAATGAGTCGTAGTCAGCTCCACAAAGTGCACAAGTATAATGTACTTTCACATGCATTAATTCACTTGTAGCTCACTGGTGCTACTTTAAAACTGATGGACTTAAGGGAATCATGGTGTGTAATAAAATCTGTAAATTATAGCCGAACTTTCACAGATATAGTTTAAAGCCATCTCCTAAATATTAAGTACAGTGTGCCTGGTGTAAATAACTGTGTAGCTTAATCTAAAATGTTACAATCAAAGATGTTTTTCTTACCAATGTATAACCGGATTCATTTTCAGAGTCACTTCTGTAATCCTCGATCTCAGCCTCTTCTCTGTCTTCATTGTTCTCCTCAATCAGAGAGAGTCTGGAGAGAAAACACAGTTCGTTCTGTTATTATTCTTACCTAATAGTAGCTTTGACAAAATGAGACAAATGGTAACCTTTAAGATCAGTCTTACAAGTCAAAGTTGGAGTTCAGGTCCTGCTGATTGGAAGTGGACCTGGTCTGATGTGAGACGGGCTGGCTGCGTTGGGTGTCCTTCACCTTTCGCATCTGGGATCTGGTGGACAGCAACAGATACATGTCTGTCTCATGCTAATACAAATTCTAGCCAGCTGATATAATGGTCAAAGCACTTGGAGAACCTTCCTTCCTTTTTAGCTTTTCTTCTTTCCATCGACACATCTATCGTGTGTATCAATTGTGTCTAACTTTATCTTGACAACAGAGAGAAATATTGTCAGCAGGACCTTCGGCAGCAGGTCACAAATGTTTCTGCAGCTGCAACATGAGCACAGACGAATGAGAGCAGCTGGTTGATTCAGAAACTGAGCAGCCTTTTCGCCCGGTTACACTGCACAAACTACTCTTTGAGAAGAGAACAGAGAGTGGCTGATTTCTGGCTGGTAGACAGACACATTTCCAGAGTTCGGCTGGTTCCTGGCAGTAAAATCCAAACATCTGACATAGAGATGGTAGATGCTGCAAACACGCTGGTTATAAAAACTCATCTTACCCTGAGGAGAACTCATCCTCCGACTCAGGCTCATTTAAGACGCTGCCAATATCAAACTCTGTGTCTTGGGGTTTCCTGGCGGCCGGCTGCCTGGCTGGCTGTTTCTGGACAGTGGAGGTGAGGGCTGGTGTGTGCAGGCTGCTGTTAATGCTGCTGCTGTCCAACCAAGATCCTCTGACTGAGCTGGACACTGAACCTGGAGGAGGCAGAAGTTCAATTACAGAAGGTTATTAACTATAACTATGTTTTTCCTCGTTATGAGCATTTCGAAGGATTACATTAGAAAAGGTTGATGAAGTTTTTACGCTCCCTTCAGGTGGTTTTTGATTCTTCTGAATAAGAGTTGTTAATGGCAGATAGAAACACCTTTTTCCAAGTAAGTTCAGAGAACATTAAATGTACATGACCAATCAGCTGTTTCTCTTCTGAAAGATGAAAGAAACTGTTTGGAGTCAGCATCTCATTGGATATTCACATGAAATACCCTTTCTAGATTCATTTCAACATTCACTTGCAGGTAAGCCAAGGTGACTGGTTTGGTTTCCTCTTCTTCCCATGCATAACGTAGCCCATACTGCCATCATCTGACAAAACAACACTTGATGGAAATGTGTTAAATTTTCATTGTACAGGGTGTCTGCAGGTATCACAAAGTTTCTGTGTATCCTGTGTGTGAGTGCATACATGTGTCCATCTCACCCTGAGCAGTGGTCCTCTTGCGTTTAGCTGCAGGGGTATCATGTGAGGAGGCAGCGTCGGCTCCCTCCTGCTCTCTGGGTTTAGAAAAGGAGCGGGCCTCCAAAGAACGCTGATACATTCTGACTGGCAGCCAGTGGAGGGCAGCACTGGGACACTTTGACTTCAGAAACGCAGCGCTGGGAGGGGACGACAGAGTAACGGAGAGAGGAGGACAAAGACCAAGAAACCTTTGTTAATATTTAGTGGTTTTGTTTTTTACAGTTATGATGTCGCATTGTCTGATTTAAACTGTTGCTTTTGGAACATTTTTTGTCTTTGCCATGATCTTGGAATGAGCTCAACAAATCTACTGGATGGTAATAATGAAATCCTCTGAAACACTCTGGTATCTGTTGTTATGAAAATATAATCATTACATTGTTAAGTCTGTATTGCAGTGCTGAGGTTCAGTCAAGAAGTGAAAGAAAGCACTATGGTCGAGCGAACATGTTTGTGTGGAGGAGTTTGTAAGTTTTGGTTTCTCACAGCTGGGCGCGGTCTGGCTGCAGCAGCTTGAAACTGAACTCGCTGAGGATCTCCAAGAAGGCCACATTCGGGTGCTGCTCTTCTTCCTCCTGTGGCTCCCGAAATACAAAATTGACACCGTCCCTTACAGCAAACACAAAACAAAACAAAAAACAAATCTATATCACAAGTGGACAACAAGAGTGTAAAAACACTTAATGTGTAAAGTCACGTCAGAGGAAACGTATCGGTTTCTTTTACATTCTCTGAGTTGTGGCGGCCCTCACACCAAAGTCAACACACGTGTGCTACTTACATGTGCAGGGCCATCAGTGGTTTGCGGACACGATGAAGATCGATGCCAAAGCTCATGGCAAGCCTCTTTGCCAGGTCTCTAATCTCGCCGAGATCCCTCCTGCTAGGATCCTCCAGGAGCATCTCTGAGTAGAGCTGAACGCACACGACATGACTTCACATTTACATGCCACTCACCACCACTTGTTTAAATCCTTTGATCAACACTGGCATGCTGACAGCTGCGCATTGCAAAACAATGACATCAAACTCTTGTGTCTACACTCCTGCAAACAAGGCGGAGTCACAACAGATAGGAAGAGAAGTGTGGCTTCATTTTACGAAAAAGGACGACGACAGTGCTCGTTGTAACGTCTGTAAAACGACAATTGATTACAGACATTATCTCCTGGATAGTAAAAAAAACTCATTCAAAGCAAATAAAGTGCTGGTTCCATTTGCGCCTGTTGAATCCTATATAAGAAGTCTGCCACATAGAACACAGTGATTTAATAATTACAGAAAATTAATATCAGTATCTGGGACTTCTACATAGTGTTCAGGGATCAGACATATGTCAGGCACAATTCAAATGGTAGCGATATAGTAATGAGATGTAATACATAAATTCCCATTTACAAACATTTGAGGATCCACATGTACCTCAGGGACTTTGTCACAATGCAGTAATATGACATGCTTGTGTGAGGATGAATTGAGCCTGTAGAAATAAAGCTTAACAATGTAAAGCCACATGTTGATCTATTGGTTCTAATAGTAAATGTATTACTATTTAAAGATGTGATTAAAATGAGATTTTCGATATAATGTAGTCTTATTATCGTCACAATTAATGAGTTCTTCATGCAATCATTAAAACTTCGCTGCCATCACAGTACACAATAGAAAGAGGCTGGTTACTGATTTGTGAGCGCACACCTGCTGCAGACTCAGACAGACGGTCTTGGCGCTCTGAACTGGACTGATGAGCTTGCTTCTGCTTAAAGTCTCTTTGATGATGTCGCCATAGTCACTGAAGAACTGGAGAAAAACCAGAAAAGAGAAAAAAAATACCTCAGTTACGATCATTAGTCTTTGTGATTAATGAAACTATTCTAAATATGTGAAAATATTCTGCTTCCTTCTGGTCATAGCTTCTTCTAACCACCGTTCCTTCTGACTCATTCTTGGCACCTCGCTGGTTCCAAAAGAGATTTTCTCACCTTCCTCCACTCTCTTACACATCCTCCCCATAATTAATTTCTTATTTCTAATGCAATTAATTTCTCCATAATCTGCAGCCTTTCTTGGCTATTACTTTATTAATTACCAAGCTCTAAACTTGTGAACATGTGAACCAACTGAAACACAAAGCCAGTTACTGACTATGTGTGCTGATAATGTAAATATAATAAGCTCGGCTAATAAAATGTAACTGTCTTGAAAGGCCTAATCTCCCTCTCTACCTTGCTGTAGTGCTTGAAGACATCGGTGGCAGCAGCGAGGTCCAGCACCCCGTAGATAACCAGCTTACAGTAGCCGGCCAGCTGGTTGCGCCTCTTCTGGAGAAGAGTTATCTTCATCTCCTCTTCACCCTCAACTACAGGGCAGAGTCAGGGTAAGGAGAGGAGGAATTTCACCGATAGTTAGCGTGACAGATGTAGAGAGGAGAGGCCGGGGGAATACTTTGAGGTGTTGATAAGACACAAGCAAACAGAATGTGTGATATAAGACTTAGGGAATTTGCAGCAAGTTGTGAAATACAGAAAGAAAATAATCGTTATTGCAACAGATTCTCAAAACAAGACTTTAAGAACCATGTCTGCAGGCATAAACAATGGTAGGGTCATCTAGAAGAGCTTTACCAGTTTTAAGAGCCATTAAAATGCAGTTACAAGCAAACCCTTGTCAACAAAGGTTGAATGAGGCTGTAGAAAGTACCACCGTTTATGCAAACATTTATTAAGAGTACGTGGTGACCATACCGTTGAGCACAGTTTCTTCAGTGTCAGAGAAGACGTAGTCCACGAGGAAGGAAGCCATTTCTGAGCGCAGGGAATCAGACGGTAGGTGGACGAGCGCTTTGAGGGCCGTTTCAGAGCGAGCTGAACTCGCACTGTACAAGAGGAGCAAGTCACAGAGCAGCTCGAATGCCTGTGGAGGGAAGAATACAAACTGTAATATTTTTTACCATTTCTGTAAATTAAAATTCGGATGTGTGAAGGACAAACACGTTTATCTGCTATCTGATGAATGTTTCCAGAGGTGCAAGCGTATAAAAGGAAACGGAACATAATCAAAATAACCTTTTACCTTTAATAATCAATAAACGTATGGTCTTAATTGTAACAAAGTTCTCACCTGATCGCTGATGTCAGACTGGTTCAGAGACAGACAGGTCTGACAGACACTGCAGAACGAGCGAACCTCCTTCTTCAGACGCATCAGTTCAGCCTAGAACAGATGGAGAAGACATTAGAATGAAGTTATCTATTGATCAAGTTGGATTAAAGACTTGAAAGAAACACTTAACAAGAGGGTCAAAGTATTCAGTTAAAGAGCTGCATCATGACCTTTGATGTCATTAGTGATTCTTGACGGATTAACGACGGACACTTCAAGAGACATAAACACTCTCTTCCTTTTAACTATGCTATCATTTTGTCAAAGTAGATAGTGGCACAGACAAAATGATCAGCCACAAATAGAAATCACCATTTCTTTGCAGTAACAGAACTATCCTGTGTGTAGATGTTTCATTGCGTGTTTGTGTACGAGTATTCACGCAGGATGAACCTGTCAGTCTGAGTGCTACTATTAAATAAAAATAGACAAAAGATGAAAATATCTGGACCCAAGGAAGGGATCTGAGTGTGTTTTCTCTGGAATGCTGGTTCGGGTAAACAAGCAAATGGTTGAATTAGTAATAATGATGTGCTTAGTGTGTGAAAGAGAGAGAGACATCTGTACAAAAAGCAAAAATGAGCCCAAGAGAGAACAAGAGAGTGAGGACAGAAGGAGACAATAAATATGTGAAGAGAAATAGTACCAGAACGTAAAACAGTGAGATAAAGTGTGAAACCAGAGGGGAAACAAACGTCTGAGTGTCATCATGGGTTTGGATCTACACTAACAGACTGTTGTGTTAATTGCCTGCTGTCTGTGCAGCTGGTGAATTGTTGAACAACATGGATGAGATAGAGAAGACAAATACACAGCAAGCCCACCAACATGGCCACTTTGAGCTGGCTGACATGTGACGGCCCTCAAGAGAACATTCATCATGCAGGTCGTAAGTCGGTGCGTCACAACTCTTGTTGTGTGAGAGACGAAGAGAAGTTACTATTTCCAAACATCCAATAAAAAACTCTAGCTGGTATATAGTGTCAGATGATCACCTCAGCCGGCGTCGAGTTGACGGCATTCACTTTGGCCCACATCAGGTGAAGGGCGGCATACTTCAGAGCCGACACCATCAGCTGGAATTATACAAAAGGAAAGTTTAAATCAGCTTTTAAAGAGATTTCAATGTACCGTATTGACCCGAATATAGGACGACCCTGATTATAAGACGACCCCTCTTTTCAAGACTAATCTTCAGAAAAAGACCAACATTTTTCTCAATAAAAAACTCACCCTCGTGTCAATCTCTTGGAAGCGGCCGCTTTGAGGACCACGATAAGCTTTTCTCTTACTGTTAGCATCTTTTTGGACCCGCCATCTTCGGACGTTACCCTCCGTAACTCCATGTTTCTTGGCTACCTGACAGTTGCTGCATTGATAACCATTATCTTAAAATTAGCATCATAGCTCTGCCTCAGATGTCTGTTAACTTGCCCCACTTTGGATCCACTTTGCTCTGTACAATCACCGCGCCTCTCCACGTTTCATCTCCTGTCACTTCTTCTCCGCAACTATCAGCATGTGTCAACGGTTAGACCCCGGTTATAAGACGACCCCACTTTTTCACATTATTTTCATGGAAAAAAACCTCGTCCTATATTCGGGTCAATACGGTAATATGCAAAACAATATATCTACATAAAGCTGAGTAGGGAAGAATTCAAAAATGTCAAGATGATAATATCCTAGTTGCACCAAACATTCATTTTATCCCATACTAAAATGTTCTGTACTTCAGTTCAGCAGATTCAGAAGGCTGAACACATGTGACGTAAAACTCCCTCAAATATGACAATGTGGGACTTTATCACAGACCTCCTTGTCGAGCTCTCTCGACTCCATCCTGCTCTTCAGAAGCTCCAGACAAGAGTCGAACAGCCTCCAGCCTGTCGAGTCCTTCGCACTGGAAAACACAAACACATGCTTTAGTGTAAAAAACAGTCTGCATTACAACTTGGGGTGTAAATCACCTGGTCCAGCACGATATGATATTGATTCTTTGGACAGCGATACGATATTTGGCAATATCACAAAATCTGACACAATACCATTTCGATTTGATTCAGGGGCCTGCGATCGACATGAGACGATACATCAGCAACATAAGCAACATACACCATTTAATACAATCAGTTCCAGAAGAAGCTGCCAGCCCTTTCTCTTCTGTTTGGGGCCATTAAAGACAGAAAACAACACATGAACTTACCTAATCAATACTGCAATCCTTTTCAAGGTGTTGGCTGCATTGTATACCTCATCGTCATCAGCGGTGCCCTAAAGAGAAAAAAACAAACAAAAAAACACCCAGACACACACGAGAGAACAGATGCTTACTGATCTGAGCTTTTGTTTTACTTTTAAAAACAACATGTCGACTTAAACAACCTGATTATATAACAGTTAATGCTTAAACACCGTCACAGTTGTTTGTTTTTAACTCTTTTCTTTGCCTCCTGTGTTCTAAAAGTTTAATTACAAAATACTGTAAGTGTGCTTCATGCTTTTAAGGACACCTGAATTCAGTAACATGGTACATTTGAGACACTGTTTTATGCTATGATATACTTTCTTAACAAACATCCCAGAATGAATAGTTTCTATAGCTTATGTAGGACAAATACAATAATTGAGGATTTCTACATCTGCCAACACTTTACAAGCAATCCTGCAATATATCCTAACTTTTTGGAGGCTGCAGTTTGTTGTTCTATTGAACTATATTGCTTTTTACAAAGAGATGTAATCTAGCCTGCCATCACTAACAAAAAAGTTTGGTTACTTTTATAACATGCCATATCAATCTGTATGCAAACTTCACTGACACGCTCTCCTACCTGCAGCACGTCACTTAAATAGGTGTTGAGGGACTCAGTCAGGCCGTCCAGCAACTGGCTGAACGCCAGGTGTGCGCGGGAGGAGAAGGTGTAGTAGTCGGAGCGAAAGGTGTTGGCAAGGTGGGCAGAAGCCTCCAACACTGTGACCTCTGTGTGCTTCTCCACGATATCACATATCTGACTCAGCAGCAGGTCCAGATACTGAAAAGATCAAGGGAGACAGAAGTTGAATGGGTGGAGTAAAATATGCACGTGCATCGTTGGCCAGTTTGCTCACTTCACTCAAGAGCACTGACTTGAGTGAGCTAGCAAAGGTAAGCCAGCATTGATTGTGACGAATGCGTCAATAAGTGATAATGACAAGCCGGGCTTCTTATTTTTTGTAAGTGCCAGTGAGGGCAGAGGGCAAATCTTAAGAAGGGGACATTGTTCTGCTTTTACTATTACATTCTATTTAACATTACTTTTGACAATGAAATAAATGACACCAGGAAGAAGATGTGAAGTTCTGAGCTGTAGCAGCAGTGGGAAACTTGACAAAACAAGAAAACTAAAAACAAAATAAATGCCTTTATTTTGTGTCTATTTTATTTATAGACATGAAGAATCCCCCGTCGAGGCTAATATACATTAGATAGATGGATTCACTGGACGTGTAGCGGACCCGGGTGTTGGCCAGAAGTGGATCAATATTAGTTTCAACATCATCATTTTTGTTTTTTTTGACCCTCTTTGACTGACCTGTATTTGGCATTTTGTTGCCAGGAGATTTATGAATTAATCTTGAATTCCGAAAAAAAAAGAGAGAAAAGAAATTCATAATATAATCACACTTTTTTAACCTTTCACTCATGTCACTGTTCTGTATGATCGGTATGGTTTTGATGATGCTAGCTAACACAGTAACACTAGAATATATTACACAGTAACTACTTCATCACTTAAAACGTGCCCGATGGTCCAGTGTTTTTCTCCATTTCTTCATTATCTAATCCACCTACTCTCACTGCTTTTACTGTCAGCTGGCAGCAGCAGCACTAGATGGTAAAACACACAAATCAGTTGCCAGATTCGTGTACAAGAGTGTCCACATTTTGTGTTTATAAGCACTGAGCTCCTGCTGCAATGCCAGAAACTTCACAGGTGAGCGCGAACATGTAGACGGGCCTTGTGGCTGGCCAATCGCAAGACGGTCTCTCGCTCCTTTGTGTATTAATTAGCACATGACAGGTCATTAACTGTGAAGCCCAAAATTGGAAAGAAAGAAATAAAAAATTGTCTCTCTCTGAGCATCAGCGACACCGCCCCTTCTTCTATTTCCGTCATGGACATCTGGGGGATACTTTCTAAAATATGAGCATGCTAAAGTGGGTATGAGGGGATGCTATGGGACACGGGTAAGGTTTCAGAGGAAACAAGATGTATTTTCTGAAGAGATTTTATTCATCATTATGTTGATCACACTCCTACCTTCTCCAGCCTCGGAGAGCTGTTGTACATCTGCAGGTCAAAGTAGAGGGGAGCTTTGAGAAGGAGGCTCACCTTCGCTGCGTCTGCCGAGTACTGCAGGTCAGTGAACGGGGGAGAAAAACAGGCTCAGCTCATTAATGAATCAAACACATACAGAGTATTGTGCATATCTCCAACACTTCAGTTTTAGCCCATGTTAAGTGAACCGTGGCTGTGTACCTTGGCCAGAAGCTGTGGCAAGAGGGGGATAAAGTGTGTGGTGATACGTCTCGTGTCTGGTCCCTTTTCCTTCTTACTCAGGATCTAATCCAACATGAACAGCCACAGGAGAGCAGTTCCACCACGTAGACGTGCACACGAGAGGAAAAAAGCATTTAGATATCACAGAAACGAGTGTGTATTTCATATAAGTTAAAAGTAATGTGTCCACAGATGAGTACATTACACAAACAATAAAGAATCCACTTTGCTAAATACTTAAAGCTAAAAGGTGTTCGATTCATGCGCAGCACTTGTCAATCATTGTGATAAAAAGGCTCTCTTGAAATGGGATGAAGCCTGAGACTGAAGCAAACAAAAACAAATGTGTGAGAACTGCAGTGAAAGTAGGAATACTATTTGCAGCCAGCAGCTGATTCTGACTGATGTGAATTTAATTTATTCCAGCTTTGTGTCACAAAGTTGCAAATTGGAGCTTTAAAGCTATTTTAAAACATGTTGTATGATGGGTACATGTGAAGCACAAACAAAGAATGTCATCTCTCCCGCCCCCGAGCTCCAATCTGTTCCATAAAACAAACTACACAGAAATGATCAGATGTGTATGTCACCACCTTCTTGCCCTGAGTTCTCCCAACAGGTGGAGTTGCCTGCGCCGCCTGTCGGATGGCGCACATCATGAGGTCTATGAGAGTCCCCTCCTCCTCATACATCAGACCTGACAGAAGAACAGACAGGTGCAGAAATGAGTGGGTGATCCTTGAGTATACAGGATGCAGAGTTGAAACCGATCCAGAAAACAAGTCGCTCCAGTTTAAAAGGATTGTGTTTGCTAGTGATGTTTCGAGTACGAGGCTCCTCTGCAGACTTCTGACGCAAAATCCTTGTATGGGAGCTACGGGTTGTGCGGATCTTTATATTTCAACACAGCTTGTTATTTTTTGATCAAGCACCCATCCTACCGGGCACAAGGATGTGTGTGTCATTTTTATTGCGTCTTACTACGCAGAACAGTCGCAGCGATGGAACAACTTGGGAGTAATTATTTTGGTGAACTGGTGTTAAGCTGAGCTTTATGCACTGATGCACCCAAGACTGCTTGTGGAGTGTTCTGCGTTACCTCGCTCCTCACCGGAGTCCTGTAGCAGGAGCGTTGTCATAGTCTCCCAGTCTCTCAGCTCAGATCCTGCCACACTCCATAAACTATCCACCAGGTACGCTCCATGCTCATGAAACTGTCAAAAGAGTGAATGATTTGCTTTGGTTTAATTTTAGTGCACAGCTGTCCAACATCGGTGTGCTTCTGAGCTAAAATGGCCATCGAGTCCAGGATGTTCTACTTGACATAATGCATGGTTGCAAAATATTTTGGCTCAGCACAGGAAGAAAATACTACATATACATTTTTTATGATATTGTCTAATTACTCTACTTTCAAACAGAGAGGAGGAGAGCATAGAGCTGGGACTGAAACAGACACTTGCCTCGCTCTGGATGTAGAAGGAGATGAGGATTTGTAAGAAGGCTGCATTGTCACTTTTATCATTCTCCTGGTTGTCATCCGCAATCACACCTTTCAGCCTGACGCGTGCACACACATTAAAACAATTCTCTCATCATATTTAACAGAAACAATAATGGCAAGGAGAAGGTGAAGGATGGATGACAGTGTACTTGTTGTAGAGGAAGCTGCCGGCTGCAGACGCCAGGCCTCTGTGTGCAGCGTAAACCAGAGGATAGATGTGGGCACACTCCTCCTCTCTCAAGCCTTCCTCTGTATTCCTGCACATGTGAGCCCATTAAACATTTACAGATTGATAGAGTTAGTTATACTCTCTACCTAATTAATCCTAAAAAACATCTAATTTACACATGACTTGACTCAGTGGAGATGTTGGCCAACGTGGCAGATCATGACTCACTCGGTGAATCAATCATCAGTGCCATCACAGGTACGAGTGTGAGTCATTACACTTCTATCGTAGAGAAACTGGACTTGGAATCATTTATGGACAACCAGGATACATTTGCAATATTTGCTTATTTACACCTTACATTTCTGTTTAGCTGAGCGTGAATCCATTTTTAAGATATAAAATGTTTTAAATCAGGGGCTCAGAGAGTTTATTAAACAGCGATTTGATGTAAAAATCCTCAAACGTTTCAACCAACACTGCCCACAATAAGCAATATGGTGCGAAGACCAACTGAATAAAATAAATGGATCGTATTACTGCTAATGCTAAAATTCACTTGAATAGCACTGTTCTCTGGAAAAACAGAGGGAAAGGCACTTTGGAACTGTATGAGTCAATGTAGGACAATTTTGTCAATATTCCAGACCCGTTTGTTTTGATCTACTAAAAGGAAATTCCTGTACTGTATGTTGCTGATAGTGGCACAGGGAAACCACCAGAGACAGAGAAACCCCTCACATTTGGATCAGCAGTAACAGATTGACCACTTCCACTGCCACGTCTGGGTTCTTGTCCAGCACCATGCTGAGCATCCTCTCCTAGACACACACAAATGCACAATCATGCCAGCAGACAGACATAAAAGAGACATGCTCAGATATGCATAAATGTACCCACACCCACAGACACACAGACACACAGACACACACACCCCCTTATTAGGCGCTAAGCCACGGCATGAAAAGCATTTATCTGCTGCAGCACATGTGGCTTAGGAGGGTTTTTATGTGTTTGAGAGGAGCTTATTAACCATCAGTAATTGGCAGCAATTAACGCATCCAGACACACGCCCAGACAAAGGACGACAGCATAACAACAAACAGGAATGGAGGGAAAAGAAAAAAGGCAGAAAAAATAAGGGGTGGGGGCACAAAATTCTAGAAAGAGAGACCGAGGCGGGCAACCAAATAGAAAGAATACAATAAGCTGAAAACAATAGATTAAAGAGAGATGCTGAAGCAGACAGACAGACAGAAAGTCAGGAGGGAGAGAAGAGGCATTAAATGAGGAGTAAGTCTAGTCCACAGGGATGCCGCACTTTAAATCTGCTGGTGAAAAACTCCAGGCGGCCAATGAAATCCTTCTCCTGGTACAGGCCCTGCAGGGCACGCACACACTGCAGACGCACTGGACTTTGCTGAGGAAAAGAAGAAGGAGAGAGTACAGTAACACACACTCTACAACCTGCATGCAGCCTGATGCACAAGCCTGTTCAAAGTGGACATTTCTCTTTGTGTGAGTGCGTATATGTGGATCCCTCCTGCGTCTGTTTACAGATTTTCAACGGTAGTGTCTGGTGCGAGACGTCGTCAAAGCCTATAAATCATGAATATAAAATAAATAGCTGCTTAATTTGGACAATCCAATGCAATTTTTGCTGCAGTCTTCATCGTCTGCTGGCCTGCGGAGACCTGCAGACAGACAGCTGCTTCCTCTGTGACACGTTACCAAGGGTGAGTGGTGAAATGACATCACTGTTAACACCTCACACTCCGTCATGTATTATCTAATGTCCTGTGTGTTCTGGTTTACCTTGTCATACAGGGTCCATCCCAGGTATTTGAGACATCCGTCATTAAGGAAGTCTTCAGGGTTTGTTTTCAGCCACATGCCCAACTCCTCGATACAAGCTGCTCGGATCTCAGGCAACAGGTCCCGGTAGCGGTGCACAAACACACCGCGGAAGGTCCCGTTCATCATGGATACGACTTCCTCCCGGTTCTCCAGCAGCTACAACACGCACAAGTAAAACACGTACATATGAACATGCGTTTAACCGCTTTCATATGCAGTCTGTGGTTCAGCTGGAGCAATCATCTTCCTTGCTACGAGGACCAGTGGGCAACCAATCCTCACATTTAACATTTTATACATCAGTCTGTATAATTGTAGTGTTTGATATCCATCACTGAGGGTAGAACAGATGTTTTTGTTACCTTCACATCACAAACACGGGTCCATCATCGTCAACATCATAACAAAGAACCATCACTTTCAGGAGTCGTGACCAATATGCTTACTTTGTGAAAGTGGCTGTGTGTCTGCACTCTGGCCAGTGTTTGTGTTATGCGTCACCTCACTGATGGTGGCCTGCAGCTCCTCCAGTCTGTCGGAGGCTCTGTCATGAGCCTTCTTGTTGTTCTCCATGTCGTATTGCCGCTGGGTGGTCTGCAGCTGAACCGACACTATCATGGCTACTTTTGTCAGCCCAGTCATCAACTTCATGGCTAATAGCGAAAAAACATGTAGAACCAAGTAAAAAGAATGGCTTTCACTTTGTCGTTTATACTAAACATGTTAATAATTCCTTGGGTGTGGGTGGAGAGAAAAGACATTGATGAATATTAATTTCCAACAGTATAAAAAGTAAATTCTTGCCAATAATGTTCTGCTGAATCACATTATGGATGAGCTGCTGTACTTTATTTCTACCCTTTGGTTGAACAGAAGGAAGAACTCACATGGATGAGGAGAGTTTTCCAAAGACAACAATAAGAAACAACAAAAGCAGGCTATACAGGAGGAGCACATTCTGAAAAACAAAAGAACTTCTCTTGCAACTAAAACAGATGTCAGCTGAATGAAGCAGTTTGTTCGGCTTCCCAGAAAACATGAAGAAACCCTCTGCTATCTGAAGCATCAGGTGCAGGTTCTCACCCCAATTTAAAAAGTAAAGCAAGGACATAAAAAAAAACCTTCCTCGCGAAATTAGTTTTGAGTGTGTGTATACTTTTCTACTTTTTGTGGCTGTACTGTACTTCTGTGCTTACCAAGCAGAGTACTGGTGTGTCTGAATGCTCTGACCTGTGAGTCAGACAGACCGGTGAGCAGGGCCAGCAAGGAAGGAAAGAGGTACTCGTCATAAACGAGGCTATTCCGACAGGAGTGCACCAGAACCCGAGCAAATTCGCACAGGCTGGCTTTGAAACGCTTCAGCAGGGGGCCCGGAGTGCACAGAGGGTAGTTCACTGACTCCTGGAGGAGGAAAGAAAGAAAAAAGAAACAAGAAATGGATGTAATATCTTACACTGCGCTTAGTAGAGATATTTGAGACAGAAGCCTGTGGATGGCTCGGCTAATGACAATTACATCAGTGGCAAAACAAAGTGATTAACTCCTTAATGTGTCGATTTATCAGAATTAGATTTTAATTAGAGTGCTTCATCACGCTGTGCCCCATCCTTTGACTCACAATCTCCTGGGATATGGAGGTTGTTTGAATTTCTCGACAGGATTAAAAGAAGCGAGAGGGACAACAAAGACTATAAACTAATTTCAAAACATATTAATCTTTATTTTCAGAATTTATTCAAATACTGAGGATTCAGAAACTTCATTGTAACTAGTTTCCCCCCCCCCGTGTTTCGTT